>BMAW01016770.1:347173-427396 GCA_019974015.1 Nephila pilipes | reverse complement strand
TTAAAAAAAAAAAAAAAAAAAAAAAAAAAACACTTCTATATGACAAAAGAGAGAGAAAAAAAAATAAAAATAAATAAAAGATAATTTTTTTCTTCATCCGATAAGTAATTAAATGAAAATGTACCGAAAATCACAGTTTATCATCATCATAAATTTTAAAACAGAGAAGATTTTTCAATCTATCTAATTTTTTTTTTTACCAAAAACAAGTGTTTTATGCGATCTTAGTTAGAAAAAACAATTGAAGTGCGTATAGCATTTCAATTGCTTAGTCAAACACTTCACCTTGATTGTAAAATGTCCCTTTTTTATTTATGATGATGATAAACTGTCATTTTATACATTTTATACATATTTTCATTTAATTTCTTGCTGACCGAAGGAAAAAAATATAATTTTTACTTTTTGTTTTTTTTTACTCTTTTAACACATAGAAGGTTTTTTTTAAAAATTATAAATATTTTTTTCAAAACACATTTAGAAATTTTTTTGTAGTTTTATAACTGAATATTGTATTGTCATACAAACTGAGCTGGTCTGCAAATTTCTAGACTCTTACTTATTGGAAAGTGGATGAAAAATTGATGAAAAGATTTAGACCAAATCTATACGCAGTGGAAAGTAATAAGATAAAAGAAAACTAGAAGCACATAAAAGCTTCTATATCACACATGATACATCAAGAAGCTCTTTTGAATCAAATCTATTGTTCATGTAATTCAAGAGAAAAAAACAGTTTCATTTACTTCTAGATAGATTAGGAAAGTGCTTTACACTATGCATACGAAGACGTTTAAAAATGACTGATTTACAATATTATATATATGAACAAAACATCAAAATTATAATTCATAAAAAATTACGCCTAAAACAAGTTCAAAATAACAATCATAAATTCAAACATTAATGTCTAAAAACTAAATACTTCAAGAAATCAATAAAAAAAAAAAGTAAAATTAATGTAACTCAAATAAATTATTATAATTAAACATACTAAAATTAAGAATTTAAAAGCAAAAATCTATGAAATAATTGAAAATTTATAAGAGAAAGGCAATGAAAGAAAAGAAAAATTTAGAATAATGGAAATAATGTTATTAATATTGTTCCATACTTTGGAATGGAATAATGCATGTTTATAACTTTGTTACAGACCAAACTATCATATTTCAGTGAATTATATTTAAATAAAATATGGTATCAAATCAAAAATCAGCAAATTCGCAAAATCAACCACAGAAAAAAAAGAAGAAGAAAGTAAACACAATACTAAAACAATCAAATTCAAATAAATAGCAAAAACAGCAAAAAATATAAATAAATAAATATCTAACAAATTGTTAAACCAAAAATCTAAGAAACTATTTAATTAAAATTTTAAGAAAGTACTCAAAACAAAATATAAAATTATATACAAAATAGTAATATATAACATTTGAAATATGGAACAGTGTTGATTACATTATTCCTATTATTCTAAATTTTTTTTATTTATCTATCACTTGGCTTTCTTTTAAAAATTTATTGAGTCTTTAATAGCTTGTTTCGATTTCTTGGTTTTAAATTTTAGATTGCTTAAGAATTTTTTTTATCTGATTTATATAAATGCTTATTTGTTTTCTTAATGATTTTCTAAAACATGTAATCCCCCCCCCCCGATTAATAGCACCGATTCAGTGTTAATATTCTTAGATTGTTATAAGATGTGATTTGTTTATATAATATTTGTTATATAATACTGTAATATGTTAAGAATATCTCTAAAATAACAAACATTCAGTTCCTAAACTTCCTTTCCGAATCTGTTATCTTTAACGAATATCAAAATACTGCCTGTATATAATACCAGAACCCACGACGTGATTTTAAACACTGATTATTTGAAAATAACGAGTAATGAAGAACAAAAAAAAAATGAAAATGATATCATACAGAGTATTCTTATTAATTGAATGCATAATCATTCACTTAATCAACAATTCAATCTAGAATAAACATCTAAAGGAAAGTTTTCGGAGGGTTTAAAGTACTTCCGGTGATATTCGATCGAACTTTTTCAATGAATTGATCGAATTTCTCCTACACATTTTGCAAATGTACCCTTGATATGGATTATGAATATCCGTGTCAGCGCAAGTCAATCAGTTACCATCTCGGGAATCAGTTACTTCTGGTGATGCGTGACAATTAGATTATTACTTTCCTGTCGAATATTCACTAACGTAGGCTTCTTAATGAGAGGTGAATATTAAACTGTTTTTGTGAATAATTATCTCACAAATCGGTTTTTACCAACAGTTCAGCCCGTGGCTATGTCTGATCCAGATATTACCCCTGGCAATAACTTGATATTGGCCTATTTTGAGTTTATTACTACTGAAATCTTTTTGAAATAATTTAAAAATGGTATTTAAAATTTTTGGAGAAATTTTTTCCCTTCTCATATCTTTCTATCATATTTTTACATAAATTACATGTTTTTCTTAATTATTTACATATAATGAATAATTTAATTTTGCATAATTTTCATTTTACATTAATGTTGATTTATTGTTTATTAATGTCTCATTTATAAACAATATAAACACTATGGACAGCGGACCTACTCATTTTGAGTTGGCATCCCCCTTCTTAATTTCCATACCCTCCCAAAGTGATCTATGAAATGGTGAAAATGAAACGTTAGTTACATTATATATAATTCAAAACCAAAATACTTTTACATTAAAAAATAATATTGTTAACTTATCTTGAGTAGATAATACCTAATTTATTTGAATAAAATATATCGTGTTCAAGAATCGTCATCAAAAAAGTTAAATATGATTAGCAACTTTATTCTGAAAATCAAATAAATGCAATGGTATATATAAACAGTAGTACGTGTTGTTCGCGACTCTTCTATTTAAGAGACAAAATGTCTGGTACAGCGAGCGTCTCAATGAAGGACATCCACCGAATATATATATATATATATATATATATATATATATATATATATATATATACATATATACATACACGCATATACAGTACTACCACCCGATAACGGACACCCACTAGATCAGACAATTTGTCCCTTAAATTCAAATGCCTCTAAATAAGAGCCGCTAGACGGCGCTGTAATGGAAGGCATAAAGAGCGAGTTTTCTTACACATCGTCACTTCTACCGTAGATTTCAGGAGGCATTGCGACGTACAGTAATCAAGAATAGACCACATCTCTAATTCCTCTTGTATGGGACACCTCTATTTAAGGCACAAAATGTCACGTCCTGTCGGTGTCCCTTATCGGGATGTGCTATTGTATATTTAAAAGATGTAAGCAGTTAGTTTGCAATGGGGAAAAACGCTCATTCGAAACAGCGTCATTTATTACCCGGGGGCAATTTAGATTGTATGTACTAATTTTTGGAACATTTTTAAGATAAGCCGAGAAGTTTATTTAGAACAAATTACAAACACTTTTATTAAAATCAGTTTTTTTTTTTTTTTTTTTTTTGCTTCAATTCGAAGCAAAGAAATTAATTAGCAAATGGTATGAACATAAATATCAGAGAATTCCTTCGAAATAAAAGAGCAAAAACTCATAGATTTTTTTTTCTTCTATTTACCAAAATAAAATTGGTACATTAAATTAAAAAGCTAATTAAAATGTCAAATATTAAAAAAATAAATTCAGATTAGTTATTTATTATTCCTTGGATCAATCCCAGTAAAATCTTTCAAAATAGAATTAAAAAAAACACATTTCAAAATGAAAATAATCATTTAATCATGCATGCTGTAAATGTATTTTGACTTGAACATAGATTGAAATAATCTTATTCCAGTCGGGTTTTAAAAAATTCAAAATATGATGTTCTAAAATAAATTCCTTACACGTTTTTCATCAAATCGTAAAAATGAAATACGTAAAGAATAACGAGTGCTATTAAAAAAGAAAATAATTAGAATATTTAAATGAGTTAACATGCTGTGTCATGTGTTTTTGTGCAAAGAAATTCAGAATGAGCTCATAAAGTACTTTATATATTTATACTCTCTTGAAGTATATAAACTATTTTATATTTAGATACGTCTTAGAAATTTCTTTTAGGATATCATATTTTGGAAAAAAAAATTCTAAATATGGTGGTTTGAAAGAGATTTCTCAGACATTTTTCATCGAATCATACGAAATGAAATGCGTTAGCATTAATATGATAATCAAAAAGGAATTAATTAGAATATTTAAACAAATTAACATTCTGTGCGATACATTTGTTTCCTGCAAAGAAATTCGGAATAAGTACCTAATAGGTACGTCTTAGAAATTTCTTTTAGAGCATTATATTTAGAAAAAAAATGCCAAATCTGTGAGACTGTAACAGGAATTTTCAGCATATTTTTCGTCAAATAATAGAAAAAGAAATGCGTTAACAGCACCGAATAAAATTAAAAAAAAAAAAAAGAAAAAAGGAAAAAAGAAAATAATTTAACTCTTTTAACAAATTAACATTCTTGTGCGATACATTTTTTTTTCTGCAAAGATATTCAGAATGAAAATAATAGGTGCGTCTTAGAAATTTCTCTTTGAGTCTATGATATTTGGAAAAAGAAATGTCAAATCTGTGAGGCTGTAACAGGAATTTTCAGCATATTTTTCGTCAAATAAATAATAGAAAATGAAATACATTAACAGCACCGAATAAAATTAAATAAAAATAAAATAATTAAACTATTTTAACAAATTAACATTCCGTGCGATGCATTTTTTTTATCTGCATATAAATTCAGAATGGGTAGCTATGTAAAGTATTTCATATATTTATACTCTTCAATCACTTTTCCCAAGCCGTTACGAAGTCAGAGAATTTATGCAATATTGTTGTCTGTAAAACTGCATCTTGTGAGGGAATAAATATTAACCTTATGCGAGAGAGAGTACATTTCGTGTTGTGGAAGAATTTGCCATTCTTAATGGGACTCGGCCAAACGATTATGGATGCAAGACGTTGAGCAAGAGAGAGACGTCTGGGTTTGTAATCCCACGCGTTTATTTAACCATTTCGCCTGAATTATGGATGACAATATGACAAGCAAGGTGACTCTCTCCTTTTTTGTGTGGGAAAAAGTGTCAATGAAAATTGCCCGCTTGTAACTGAAAACCGGGGGTTTCCCCATCTTTTGGTGCACACGTGACTGAATATGATTCGGAGATGAATAAGCGTTTTGGAAAGTTCTTTTGGAGTTAATTGTTCCGGAATATATTAATGTGTAATTAAATGCTATTAATCAATATTGTATCAGAAAATTAACAAAAAAAAATTGCGTAATGAACAAGTAAAATAGACTTAATTACGAGTGAAAAAAGTCAAATTTGGCTAATTTGTAACTGAAAGAACCGAAATTTTTTTTAATTATCCAAAAATTGGAATAATATAGCTTTTCCTAAAAAAAATAAATAGATTTTAGAAAAGTCAATGCCCTGATCAAGGGTTTAACACAGAAGCTTAATTTTACAAAATGGATACATATTAAGATATATGTATTTACATATATCATAATAATCAAATACTGTTACTAAATACCTGAACAAGTTACAATGTCTTAAGAAATCTTGTATTTTTACTTGACTCTTTGAATGTAACCTTTCAATCATTAAAAATGATCAAGACACACATACACACACAATTCAAAGGGAAAGCCGGCCCTTAGTAGCGTAATGGTCATGGTCGCGAATTAGAGACCGGCATTGTTTCCGTCGAGTGATCAGGGTTCGAGCCCTGATGTCACTATAGAATCGTCGTGTGGTAAGGCTGATGCACTTCAAATCTGTTTAGACTTCATATCCTGCTGTAGTGTGGAGTAGATGTTTGGAGAGGGAGATGTCAGCTCAGGTGTTGTCCTTGTTACTTGATCGTGGTTCAAAATGACGAGGCTTGTTGCCAATAACCAATGCGTTCATTACAATTGCGACGTCAATAAATTATCAATCAGTCAAAGGGAAAGTGGCATTCCAACGTCCCTTGTTTCTCTTTATTCTAATAAATACAGTTAAAATAAAAATGTATGTCAGCTGGAAAGTTTCATAAGTTATTTTTACCTGAATGATATAAGATGATATGAGCAAAAAATTAGAGCTATTCAAAATAAAATTCGATTTATCCACAATTTCCCCCATTGTTTTAATGCCGAATTCTAGGAACTGTGCAAAAAATTCGAATTTTCGAAAACTTTGAATTCTTAAAGTTCGAATCATAGAAGTTCGACAACATGATATTTATTCATTCTTTTATTGTAATTTCCTGTAGCAAAAGAAAAATTAATGGTAAAAGTACAGTACTCTCTCTTTCTCTCTCTTGGTAATCCGGCAGATATCGAACCAGAACACCACAGGGTTATTTGAAAATCACTAAAAATAACTGAATTGAACAGCCAAAGCTATGAACTATTTTATTGTTACAAGCATGAGATGGCGCTTCCCTACTGCGGTTCTCCTTGCGAAGGCAAAGAAACATTTACGAACATATCATCAATCAGACAAAGGACAGTTAGGCAATGACTCCTTGAACTTGGCACAGATTTGGCGAGAAACTTTGTGACTTTGGCGACGAATAGAAAGTACTCGAAAGTACTGGAACCAAGGCGAAATTTCGAATGGGAAGAAAATTACGTACTTTTCGTGAATTTTCCCATGTACCGTCATATCTGGCTGAAAGTGGGGGGAAAAAACGGCAAGGCCAAACAGTCTCGGACAAGAGTCTGTTAGTCAGTCGATCAGTCTGTCCTTGGGGTCTCTGTTGCGGAGATTGATCGGGAGATCGACTGGAAGCTGATGGCCCTTGAAAGTGAAATATGCCGGGTGAATTTGCAGAGAAACATAATGTATCTGCCGGGAATTAATGGAGGTTGCCCTGGAAGTGCAGAGTATTACTGATAAGGTGGTCCGTAGTGAGATCTATAAAGCTATGTGGTGAGCTGAATGTTCCAGATATAACTGTGACTGTCCTTAAAAGTGTTCACTATTTTGTTCCTGTATCACTAATCTTTGGAAGTTTTGTGTTTTCTGTTTGTGCTGTTATTTTCCCAGCTATGCTACTTGTGTGTGCTCCTGAAGATTTTCGAATAAAGCGTCATTTGACGTTATCCTCTGAGTGGACTGATTTCACTCCCACACACCCAGAAAATTTTCGTAATAGTATGAAATTTAATGCAATAATATGTAAATAATACGAAACACATGAAATGATTCAAACTACGAATATTTCGTGTAGTTGTATTGATTCTTAAAACTTTTTAGTGTTGTGACCCCACTGCCACGTTCAAGGATACCAGGACGTGCAGGGGAAAAATAAAATGCTTAATTTAAGATTCTTTCTTTTTTGTGTCATCTATGTTTTAAAATTATTCTTAGAGATTAGGTTTTTGAAGTACCTAATAATTATATTTTGTTCATTAAATAAAATTATAAAAGTCTTTTTTTAGTCGAAAAGTTTTTCTTTCCCTATGAGTTGAATATGGGCATGAGTTTTCAGATATATTTGCATTTAAGTATCATTTTTAAGAATTATTATTCAATAAATATACAAAATATTTTACTCATCATATATAAAACAACGCACAGAATATGGAGAACCACCTTTTTTTAATGATAACACCGAATATTTTGAATGAAAAAATTTTGGAGCTTTGTAATTATTAAAAATTTAATTCCCCCCCCCCTTTCAATGTAAAAAAGTTAATTCTTAAATTTTAAGTATTACTTAGAGAAAAAACATTTTTGGTTCATTATATATATAAGTACCTTTTATAGAAGCATAAAATATTTGTAACGTGTTTTCCTTGAAGTGATACCTAAATCAAAATGTCTCACAAAATCTTGTCCATATTAAACTAAGAGGGAAAAAACCCTTTTTAACAAAAAAAAAATACTATTTAGTTCTATAGAAGGAGTAAAATATTACTAAGCACACAAAAATCTTCGCTCTATTAATATGAAACGATATATATCACAAAAATAAGTAGAGTTAGATATGGTATTCTACAATTCCTCACGTGTTCTGGTACAATTAAAAGTTTTGAATGCCCCCTCACTCCCAACCATAAGCATGCACGTAAAAATTATGTTGTTTAATTTCTGATTGAGTTTAAAAATTAATAAATAAGTAAATTTAAGTTCTAACTTATCTCTTTTTTAATGAAAACTTCTTTTGTTAAATTAAAATGAAATACTTATTATATTATCCTTGGGTAAAAAAAAAAAATCAGTTCTATCTTAAAAATAAGTAAAATAACTTCTATTACAATAAGTATTGAAAAAAAAATACTGACCTCAGTCGAATAAAACAGTAAAATACAATACTATATTGTTCTTGTTACGTAAACACTGGGAAAGAAACAGAAACAACTGACTGTTCTAGAAAAGCATTTTTACACAAGTAAGCAACGGCGCCGAGATTTATTCGCCTGTGTTGCGTGGGACGTTAACGTATTATGCGTTTGCGATGATATTTTGATTCCCAATTACCACTAAGTGCATTGTTGTCGCTGTGTCGCATTGCAATTTCAATGCGACACCGCGATAATAATGCGCTAAGTGGTATTTTTTCAATAAGCAAATGTAATTAACAGCTCGACTTAGCTAGTGTTATAATTTTATAATTAAGCTGCACAGAAAATGAAATAAAGATAATGAGAATAGATTGCAATTAATGTTCTTTTTAATTCATGTATCTAAATTAAATTTTTGGGGTCACCTCCCACAGTTTACGAAGGGCTGGTCTACATTGAAACAGAAGGCATGAAATTATTTTTTTATGACTGGTCAGCCTATGTAAGAACGACCGATTACTTGCAGGGATGGAAAGGTTAAGGGATGGAATATAGAGGGAGTACTGAATAATGAAATAAATATACCGACAAAGCTGATAGAGTAACGATAATGCAAATCATAGTCAATTAAGTTGGAAAAAAAAACTACAAAATTGAGAACATACGTAAAAAAGTAAACAAAACTATATAAAAAAAAAAAAGACTACAAAATAAAAAAAAAATGTTTTTCCAAAACAAAAAAAAAATGTTATTTCCACTCATTCCTTGCCCTCTCTAGTGTTTTAATCAAAAATCTTGATGACCCGTGCAAACGACGAATAAACCAAGAGCAATTTAGTTTAGTTTAGTTTTTATTAACGTCACACTAGAAGCAACACCAGGGCTATTGGCGTCGGACCTCGTAATTTTGAACCACGGTCAAGTGACGAGGATGACACCTGAACTGGCACCCCCCTCTCTAACATCCACACCACGCCGACGGGAGGACTTTGGAACCCGAACAGATTTAACGTGCCTTGGCTACACGGCGGGTCTTTGGAGGCCAAGGATCGAACCCACGCCTGAACGAAAACCGTCGGCCATGAGTCCACGATCTTGACCACTAGGCTATACGCGGCCCTAAACCAAGACCAAAGATATGATTTCCTAAAAAACCAGAGGCGTTTCTGGAGGCCTCAATATTACGGTAGATGATATCACTAAAATGTTTATATAAACCACGTCACTGATTTGCATACACAACATTTTGGTAATATTATCCACCATAATATTACGACCACTGGATAAGGGCACCGGTTTTTGAGGAAACCACCACTTTACTGTGATATTAACAGGAAATTACTCTTTACACTTTCTGGGAAAAAATGATATAAAAATTGATCACAAAAAGTATCTAAAGCAGCTTTGGCTTGCGTAAATAGGCCGGATTAATGGAAAGTTGGATAGACTAAATACTGTATTGAGGAAACTGAGGAGAAATGCCCACTAGTAAAGTTATAATTTTGTCATTTTCTCATACTCTTTTGCAATAGAAAATATTTCCGAATGCTCCTAAGTTGAGTACAGATAAAATTAAATATAGTGGTTTGCTAAAGTGCGTAAATTATACTCATGCATTCTGTATGTGTATATACAAATTGTATATATGTTCATATTAAAACGAAAAAAGAAAGAAAAAAGATTGATTGATTGTTTATTAGCGTAACTTTTAGAAGTAATTTGAGGGTTATAAGCGACAGACGTCGTAGTTTTGAATCTCGGTCAAGTGACGAGGGCGACCCCTGACGCCGGCCTCCTATTTTCCTAACATCCATACTTTCCCAACGTAAGGACTGAGCATCGAAAGGTTTAAAGAGCTTCAACCCTGCAACACGATGGGTCTATAAAGGCATCAGGAAGCGAATCCACGATTCGACTGAATTAATTTCTAATACACAATTTCCTCACAATTATTGGATAACTGACATTGCGGCTGCTCTCTTCCACAACAACGGAGTTATCTTAAACGCCTTGATAACTAGCCCAACTGGGACGTCTCTTTTAGCCTAGTTGATACGAGCGTAGCAAAAAGCGTCTGGTCAACATTTCTTCGGATCCAGTAGTGGAAGGTTCGAATCGCCAAGATCAACTAACCGCTCTTTCAATCCACGGGGTCGAAAACATTCAAAGCCGAAGTGGTAACCCAGGACTTGAACACTCGATTGCACAGTCGAGAACTACTGGTCGCGTAAGCCTTCGACGCAAAAACACTTGCCTCTGTGTGTCCAACTAAGACAACCACACATTAATCACAACTAGTTATATTCTGCTTACGGCGCATGTGTCAACAAGACCCATCACTCAATTCGAGACAGCCGATGACGTCAAATGAAAACTGCATAAAACGAATACAACAGGGAGGGGATGTATATTAATTGGTGTTTTGCCTGGAAAAGTGACCTTCTCACCAATATCAATCAGAATATTTCTCTTCGTATAATCACGATGGTATTAGAGGGGGAGTATGCGGAGACTCTATTTAACAACAACACCACAAATTAAAATACCTTAATAACTGACCCAATTGGGATTTTTCTCTTAGCCTGTTGATAAGAGCGCAACAAAAAACGATCGATCAACTTTTCATCCGTTAAGGATTCGAAACAGCCGCTGGCATCCCAAGGACAAATTCCTTCCCCTCCATGAGGTCAAAAAACATCCACGCGCCGAAATGGTGACCCAGAGCTTGAACATTAGATGGCAGCACATCCCAGAACTACTGGCTGCATATGCAACCGACGCATAACATTTGCCTCTGTGTGTATAGATCAACCAACTTTACTTCTTCTCCACAGGATGGAAATTATAATAACTCTTAAACATCATTTACATTAGTTAAGGAACAACATTTAATTAAAAGTAATATTTTTTAAAAATAGTTTATCGTGATCTAACAATAGGTATAAATATAGAGCGGTAAAATTCCAACAAATTTATTTATGCTTTTCCTAGGAATTTTTCTGTTAACTTATAATAGAGTTCTTGCTCGTATATCCTTTAAAGTTCCATTTTGGGTTTTCTTTTGGCTTTTAATTGATTTGAAAAATCTCTTTTTGTAATTGAACCGTGACTTATGTAAATTGGAGTAGAGATATTAAATAAGTTTCATGTGATAGCTTTTATACACTGAGTTGAGTTAAATAGTTAGAGGCTTGTTGGATACTAAGAGTGATCGGAAAAATAACGAAGAACCTAGACTTGTGCTGATCGTATGAATGTAGAAATAGGATTATAAATGATAATATAAATCAAAGATCTGTTAAGCGACATTGGTTCGAATCCCGATTTCAAACTTTACTACTGTATCGGAACTGATACATCAATGATAGCTAAGCGTCTTTCTTACAAGCTTTTACTAAATTTACTATGTTCATATGAACCATATATTTCATATGTACCGTATATTTCCTGAGGCAGTTTGGACTTCACTAGTCTTTTAACGTTTGTTAAATTTGTTATCGAGAACAATAAAGAATTCTTCACATTTGAATCAGTAATTCGCGGCCTTTTTTGTTTTGTTTTTAATCAATTTCCTTTATTAAAATGCTTTTCATATCTGTATATCGCTCCCAAGTAACATGTATACTAATTTTTTGAGCTGTGGACGATGTTCATAAGGTTTTAAAAGTTAGAAATTAATTTCGTCAGAAGTTTTTGATCCATAAAAAACTCATCAGATTGTATTTTTAAATCATTCAGTTCTGTTTGCATGTTATTAGGCATCTGGATTATGTTTTGCTCTCTAAAGGGGATGTTAAAGACGAGAATACAGTTTTCTTCTTTAACAGATTCATAAAAGAGACTCTTTCATATATCCCTTGAAATATCTTGGTTTTTTTTAATATTTGATCAAATTGCGATCAACAATTGATCAATTATTCAACACCACGAGGGCTCACTCAGAACTGACTGAAGCGCCCCTTGTAATAATCAAATGCGCAACGGTTTGGCCACCCCTGCGATAGCTGAATCTTAAAAAAGGCTCCGAAATATAGATGGTCTTATAGGACACATACAAAAAAAATTTGTATTGAATGTATAAGTTGTATGTGTGTTTTTAAACCATTATGAAATAAAACAAATAACACACCGATGTATTTAAAATCATGCGAAACGTTCCCATTCATCATCTAAGGCGAATAGCTCCTCAAGTACATCCTTTCTTTTGTTTCTGAGAAACTCTACATATGGGTCCCAATCTATACCTAGGCAGTGGGGGGCAACCTACCTCCTCGCTGCTGCACCCTCAGCAACGATCTTGTAACGACAAAATGGTCTACAGTTATCAACAATGTTTCTCGGCATGTCTCTCCGCCAAGTTTCGGATTCTGGCCTCGGTGTTCTGCAATGCAACGCTGGTGATTAGACACAACCAAAAAAAAAAAAAAAAAAAAATGACGGGTCTTGAAGGCCTGGTATTTATCTCCATCGCATTAGAATTTTTACGAACCCTGGATGCGCCTCTAGATGATTCGGCAGATCCAGTGAATAGAGACTACCTGCGTCGATGTGCATCATTTCACTCAGAAACGGCGCTTTTCTGGCGTGCTAGAGAACTTTCGAGGCAATGACTTCAGTCACTTCTTTAAACCTATTCTAGTTTTTATGTTTCTATTTGCCTTGTCATTGGAAATTTAAAAAAAAAATACATAAGCAGTCAATTTTGGCTTTGTCATCAGTATCATAACAAATTTTGTTTAGTGCCATCCATAACATTAGAAATTCTACACGATTTGAAAAATTTGTCAGAGGAACTTTTAGAACATTTTAGTACATATCGGTACGCGAATTTGCATGTGCTTCTATAGGCAGTGCTGCCAGAGGCAAAAAAATCATTTTGTTGTATTTGATTGATTGTTTATTAACGTCGCAGTTGGAAGCACACACGAGGGCTATTAGTAACGAACTCGTAATTGTAAGCCTCGATCCCGTGACGAAGACTACATCTGAGCTGGCAACTTCCTCTCCAAACTCCTTCACCTCACCAAAGTTAGGTCTTGGGACCGAAAAAGATTGAACGTGCATCAGCCCCTCGACACGACGGGTCTTTAGTAGCACCAGGGCTGCAACCCGCGACTTGACGGAAAAAACGCCCCCAGCGAGCTCGCGACTGTGACCACTAGACAACCGCCCCGGTCAATAAATTTGTTCAGTTCGTGAATCGGCACGTGCTTCTATAGGCAGTGCTGCCAGATGCAAGAAAATAACATTTGTTCCAGATGATGATCGCTGATATAAACTAAATTTATAGGCCATTGATAATTTTGGGGCCGTCTTATAGGACAGATATATTCTAAAACTATAGCTTAGACCTCGTCTTATATATGGATCGTCATGTCTGCGGAAATGTACAGTGTAAATATATGCAAAAAAATATGCGTCTTTCCAGTACAAAATTTTTATTCGATTTTAACTCCCTTATTACCATTCGAAAAAGTTGAAATTTTGCATTCACGTATAATTCCAATGATAGCACTCAGTGACGGACTTAAAAAGAATACCTAAGGTTCCAGGCCTTACACTTAACAATGTCCAGTTGAGTTGAAAATTTGCTGAGGCGTATAGCTCACGTAATTGCTTTTCTTAAAACTTAAATTTCGGGACTAAAAATAAATAAACAATGTCAGTAAAAACATTTTAAAACCAAACTTTTATTTAAAGATAAACCAAAAGGTATATAAATATTTTTTTTAATATAAAATAATGTATAATTTATAAAAGAATAATTTTTTAAAAAATCTACTGCATAGACAAGTGGTTATGGCACTTAAAATATTATTATCATTCCCTAGTTATCTCAGTTGGGCACCTCAAGATCTTATATTATTTCACATTGAAATTGTTTGTATGCCTTTCAATCGATCTTTAAATAAATACTCGATTTAAAAATGTTTTTTTTTTACCTATACTTTACAATATCAGTCCTTAGATTAGGACGAGTGAAGGAATTAATCCATGGGCGTGATAAAAAGAGCCTTTGTATGATAACTATTCTAAGACTTCAATAAAAAGAATTTAAGCTCATAATTCACTTTTAATTATTTATTAATAATAGAAAGATTAAATGATGGAAGTACTATCGAAGTGTTACAAACTGGATCCAAAATATTGAAAATTGTCTTAAAAACTACAGCAATTCTATTGCTGAGTCATGATAACAAATAAAGTAATAACAGTAATTTATATCAAATATAATGGATAATTACTCATTATAAGTTATTCTCAAAATCGAGTTCGTCACACCCAAATAAATAGTTGCACTTGATCGTGTCGAAATTCCTGTAAACAAATTCATTCTAAAAACGTGTTTATAGAAAGGTTAATTTGCTTTTTGAACCATCCCATGAAACAAATTAAAATTATCGCTGCGTATTTTTGGTTTTTTTTCTTCCGTCAGAGACAGAAATGCTCTAGTTTGCAAGCGATACAGAGTAAAGTGCATTTGTAGAAAAAAAATCATTCTCAAGATGCATTCGATTATGGATATTTTAATTGACTGTAAGGCCAATAGGTATAAATGAGTTCTAGGATTTATCAATATTCTTAAATTTAATTTAATTTGTTTAAAATTTTATCTTTCTAAAATAGATTGAGGAATGGATACAAATGGATAGTTGATATTGGAATTATGGTCAGACCATGAAAATTCTCCTTTGCAGATACCTTTCTCTCTACACTTCTACAGAACTACACAGGATAATTTTGAAACTCAGTAAGAATTATCATGCAATAGTCCCTAATATTTAACACCAGTGGTGAACCCAGAAATTAATTTTTTTCGGGGGGGGGGAGTGCATATCGTCATTACCATGAAAGATGCAATTTGAATGCTTAGAATTATCAATTGGGAAAAAGTAAATAATACGTTCCAACAGTCTTATTGCTCCTATTGAAAACCATTCAAGTATTGATATATAAATTTATCAAGTAATAAAAATTACAAAAATAAAGATTATTTAATAAAATAATGAAGGTACCCCATAAAAATAAAATTTGCATTTTTGTGGGGTGCATTTTATATAGAGATGTATCCCCCCCTCTCTTCATCTACAAACACTGAACAATAAGCACCCTTTAGAGACAGCAAAGACTTTTCTATTCTTTTCTCAGGAATCAGTTTTGTTGAAATTCTTCTTTCTCTTCGTGGTGAAAAAAATTTAAGCATGACGAGAAAAAATTCCTTACTTTAAAATTTCAAATATCTATGTAATAGTATAATAAAAGAATTATCCAGAAATATTTCAATTTCGAGGAAAAATCTTGGGGAGTGCATATGTCCCTTTACACCTTATATATATATATATATAAAATGTAGATCTAAAACGTGACTCAACGTTCAGAACGCGGCCATAGAACGGGATCCGCCTCACCACTAGGGAGCGCTTCTACTGGCTGGGAAACATTCCGCCAGGCAGGGTGAAACACTCTGCGAGTGAAGACTCCCTTATGGAGTTGGAGTAGACACACGTCGTGTCTGTTAGCTCGCGTAAGGTAGTAGAACTACCATCATATAATCTTTTACCAAATAAGTGCACGAAGTTCTTAAGCGAACTGTCTTCGCATATTTGTGCTCTAAATATTACTTACGCTTAACTTAATGGCTGTATTTTATTGGCTGCATAAAAATCGCTGAAATAAATAGATTCATATGAAACTGAAGGGCTTATCATTGTGAATCCGGGACACATACATGCACACGCGTCATTGCAAGTGAAATTTCTAAATAAGAATTTTATTGAAAAAGGACAATCAAAAGTGGACAGTCAAAAGGCAAAATGGAAATGCTTTACGCATGAAAATGTTCTGCTTAAAAATTAAAAAAAAATATTTACAGACTCTTGTCCCATGAAGTGTATCATTTAATAATTTTTTTTTTTTAATTTAACATGCATAAATTAAAAATTTCAACATTTAATTGATCAATACATTTAATATACATAAAATGAAGAAACATTCACAAAAGAATATACCCACCCAGAGAACGAAATCGTGCATTGTAATAGGTTTCATGCATCACTGATGTTCCTTGTTCTTTAATGGAATAAAAATTCTATAATTAATTTCTCGAATACTCAAAATAGAAATTATTCATTCATATTGGGAAAGCACAGAGTTTTATTTTACTTTAGTTTTCAGTTTTGAAGAAGTATTTGTGTCTAACCCATAACATGGACGTTATTTTGCTATAATTTTTTTTTTTTTTTATAACTCACTTGCAATTCACTCTCGTTACATATACACACTAACTTCCCCTTGAACCGGAATTCAATGTTTCGGAACATTCTATAATCCGGAATCCATTGAGCTGTTCTCTTTCGGATTTTTTTCGTATGAATTCTAGCCTCGATATCCTAGTGGTCATGGTTGGGGAATCGCAACTGGCATTGTTTTCATCGAGTCGCTGGTTCAAGTCCTGATACCACTAAAGACCTGCGAGATGATGCATGTTAAATCTATCTGGGCCCAAAATCCTTCCATTGGCGTGGTGTGGAAGAAAGGAGAGGGGGTGTCAGCTCAGGTGTCGGACTCATCACTTGACAGATGTTCAGAATTACGAGATCCATCGCCAATAGCCCTCATATTGCTTCTTTGTGCGACGTTAATAACGATCTCAATGTATGAATCCGAGAGTTTGTTGACCTAGATGGCCAGATCTCGGCACAATGTGGCATTTTCAACCACGGTTAATTTTAATTTTACTGTAGCGTTTCTTGTTTTGAATTGGGTTACCTATCATGTTATACAATATTACAACTGAGTAAATAGAGTGCAAAAGAATGTTCTGGAAGCCCAGAAAGTGTTCTCCAATAGAATTACTAAGCGTAAATAGATGTATAGGGTAGTTCGTCAGAACGCGTTTTAATTAATTTTTCTTTCGTGCTGTGCTTTTTTAATCAATACATGGATATTCAATTAAATTAATGCCAATTGTTTGACTTTAATTTTGTAGCAGCCAGAACGAGACGAAATACTTCTATAGATGTTTATATCGTTTACAAAGGTTGCGAGTGTGCTTTATATTCAATATTCATTTTAATCACTTAATTTTTATCTAGATAAATTTATTTTTGGTATCTCCTCTTAAACTATACTGATGCTCAATAATCCATAAAATTGTTAATCCGGTACGACGTCCACCCGGATGTGCCGGACTGAAGGAAGAGTATTGTAGTAATAATTGACGTAAGAGTTTTTTCTTTATGTAATGATAATTCTGTAATTCTTTTCCTTAAATATTTTGTCACATTTGTTGTTATATTCTGAATAACATTTATACAGATGTGGATACATTTTTTTTATTATAATGGATATATTTTTGTTGTTATAGTCTAGATATACATGTTATTTTATTTTAGATTAATATATTCTGGATATTATATATACAGAGATATTCAGTTAAATTAATACTAAAGTTTGATTTTATTTTTGTAGTTACTAGAATGAGACGAAATACTTTATAGGACTTTTATAACATTTACACAGTTCATAATGTGTGTATACACATTAAATGTATGTTTTAGTCATTGAAGTTCTTATATTTAAGATAATTTAACTGTATTATTCTCGTTAAAACTATAATGACGTTCGATAATCCGGCAAAATCCCTATTTAGGTATGGCCACGGTCTCGAATGTACCAGATTAATAAGCTTTTATCGTACATAATTTTTGCTTTTAAAATGCGTTATTTTAAGTGATTTTCTAGTAATATGGCGCTTTCGGTAATCCAACGAGGCTCTGGTATGATGCCTGCAGAATTACCGATAAATTACTGTATTACAAGAAAGAGAGGAGAGAGAGAATGTGAACTCTCTCTCTTACATTTTAACCTCCCCAGACCCAAGGTCACTTTTGAACCAAAAATTTTAGAATAATTTGCATCAATCGGCTCTAAATACATTAAAAAATACTGAAAAAATGTTAAAAAATTATTTTTATTCTTATTTTGGAAAAATTAAGTGTCTCCTGGAGGAGACATTGGGACAAAGTGACTTCATAACGTTAATTTAAAATATTGCTTTAAACTGAGTTTAATGAGTAATTCTTAATGATTAGCACAGTAAGCATAACGTAATATTTAATTCACAAAATATTCCTGTCCGAACTGTTTGCAGGAGAGTCCCAATTTACAAAATTTATCAATCGTTTTCTTTCTCTCTCTCTTCACCTTATACTTATTAAATAATTTCTCAATTTTAAGTTGTTTCTAATTAAAAATTCGTTATTTCCAAAAAATGTTGTCTGCGAATATGGGAGTTTTATAGTTTTTCTGCCCAATACATTCTAATTCTGAGAAATTCTAAATTAGACATAATTACAGCTATCACTAATTATGTTTCATTTCATTTTCTGACAGATACAGATTCTTTCCTGTATCCTACAAGTATCTACATTTGGTGAATTCAGTTAGTAATTAAAGAACATCATTTCGAGCTGAAATAAATTCCATAATTATAGTTTCGAATCGAGTGATTTTGATAGCCATTAACCCAATGTCTCCTACAGGCGACACTACGTTCTAAATCAGAAGGGGGAAAATTTGAGTAAGAAATTAATAATGTTAATATATAAACAACAAGTTTAAGAAATTCAACGGTGTGCTTAATAATTTTTTTGCACAAATAATAAAAAAATATGAACATTTAGAGATGAGCAAGCGTATAATTTTCTTCCTCTCGGAAAACACCCTTTTCATTTTACCATAAATAAGCTACGAATGCAAAATGTTCACTAAAAAACTTTTTTATTCAGAACTACCATCTATCAATAAGAAAATTAACTAATTCTGGGTACCAATGACGCCTTTTATTTAACGGCAGCATTTTTTGAAAGTGATGTTTAGTGTCTCCTACAGACAACACTAGGACGGAGGTGGTTAATGCATAAATGATTAAAACAATATTGACTTCCCCTTATTTTCCTTAATACCCCGAGTATTACCAAAATGGATTACACATTAAAAGTCCTTTGCTTTACCGTAATACGACAGGACTCTGGTACGTAGTTATAATTTATTTGAAGTATCTAGCCCTGTTTGGCTTTAATCTTCTGTTTCGTAATATAGCTTGATTACTTCAAGTGCCCAGTGCAATTTAAAATTTCTGGAATTAATTTTGGATTAATGAAATTTAGAAATTTAAGCTGAAGATAAAAAAATAAAGAGCTGAATTTTACAAGTTACTTGAGGGGTGGGGGGGATTCTGGTACGATATCTGCCTTATTACCTTGAGATTATTGAATTACAAGAGAAAAAGAGATATATATAACATTAAGTCCCTCTTATATTTTAATCTATAAATGGTAAAAAAAAAAACAATATTAGCTTTTCATTATTTTCCTCAACCCTCCCCCGAGTATGACAAAAATAGATTATATATTAAAAGTCCGAAGTTTTCGGTAATCCGACGGGCCGCTTGTACGATATCTGCCACCGAGAAAGTACTGCATTAATTACAAGAACGAGAGACAGAGATTAAAAAAAAAAAAAAAAAAGCGCGTTAACTCTCTCTCTTACTTTTTTTAATCTATAAATAGTAAAAACAATGTTGGTATTCTATTATTTTGTTTACACCCCTATTTGTAACCAAAATAGATTACATGTTATAAATTACATGATTCTTTTCATACACGAACACTTACTCCAATCAATGTATATTAAAAATATCTTCTCCAATTCATTGCATTTTTATGACATTTGAAGGTTACCTCTTCACGCTGAGCTATTAGTTTTATAACTATTATCAATCAAGTATTGAAAATATTCAGACCGCGAATAATTAAACCCATAGAAATAGTTCACTGTAACCACAAAACAGAGAAATAAATGTTTGTGTTTGCTAAATACTAACACAATGAGCTAAATAACTAGAAAACATTTATTGATTATTTTCCATTCAATAGACTTTCATATAATAAAGTGTTTGTTTATATGTGAGTAGAAATATATCTTCCTTAAAAAAAATTCTTGGGCGAAATATTTATAGTTAATATATTATAATTTAAAGTTGGGTGAAAATAGGTTAATATCAAAACGCATAACCTGAATAGTTGTGATCGGCAGCCGAAAAACACTTGTTATTCTATGAAAGCAAACGCTTTCACAAACAAACGAGCAGAAATAAATATAAAACAATCCAATCCTTGAAAAAAACTATTTTTTCCTCTTTGTAACATAAAAATAGATTTTCGGCATCTGTTAAGCTTTTATAGAAATGGTTCGCTTGCTTTTCAATCAGGGCTGTATCAAAAGGTAGGTGTGATATTTCTCTCTGTCCTTGAAATTGTTAATATTGCCAATAAGTGATTAAGTTATATTTTCTGACTTGAAAGATAACCAAGAAGCCTTCTACAAGAAAACAAATGATCTTATTTTGTACTAAATTTAAATAATCCTCACTTTTTTTTAAAAATTAAAAACATGAAAGTCATATTTTAACAGTGAGATATATGTACGAGGGGTATAATAAAGTTCTGATAATTATTAAAAAAATTCGAGATATCTGGATACAATTGATTCTGTAAATTACTTGATACTTATGTACAAAATGTGGAAATGACAGCTGTTCATGTTGATTCGTTTGACTTCAGAAAGCTATAGATTGAAGTAACCCGCAGTATCGTAATTTTTAATTATTATTAAAAACAACCGAGATAAATACATTATTTTTATTTGTTATTCTTAAGGCTTTTCTACATAGTTCTCCTTCAAAGTTATACATTTCTTTCAGCTTTTTCTCACCTTTCGATGGCGCTATTGCAGAACTCAGAAGATTGAATACAACTTTCTTCAAACTGCCAGTTACTTCAATCTACGGCGTTCTGAAAACGCATAAATGAACATAAATAGCTGTACTTAATAATTTTATGCACATAAGAATCGATGAACACGCATAATTAATTATATCCATATATCTTGGTTATTCATTGGCGTACCCAGAGGGGATGCATAGGGATGTAGGCACCCCGCCCAAGAATTTTTCTGGATATTGAAATATTTCAGAATAATTTTTTCCCTGTTATTATTCTATTATACAAGTTCTACGTTTTAAAAAATAAGCTTTTTTCCCTCATGCTTAAATTTTTTCATCAATAAGGGAAAAAATGATTCCATCTAACCAATTCTTGAGAAAAGAATAGAAAAGATTTTGGCTGTCTCTTGTTCTTCTAGGTATTGTTTAAAGACGAAAAGAGGAGGGTGCATCCTTATAAATAGGATATTTTTTCAATCATTAAATGATTTTCAATCTTGTTGGAATCCACTCATTCTGGTTTTTTGTAGGAACTTTTGTTCTCCCGGTATCTTTCTTTATTCTTCTTAAATGATCTTTATTTTTGTAACTTGATAAAATATTATATCAATCCTTGAACATTTTTAAATAGGAGACATGAGATTAATGTAGTCTATTTTTTACTTTTTACCAAGTGGTGATTCTAAAATAAAGAAACTGCTCCTTTCATGGTGATGGCGTCATGCTCCAATCAAAATTGATTCCTGGGTACGCCACTGCGACTAATAATTAAAGCTTTTTGATACCCCCTCGTAGGTTGAATTAATATAATCATTATAATCATTGAAGCTAATATTAATATCGAGATAGTTTTTCAATGTCTGAAAATGTGTTTTTAATATGAATCCTGCACCATAAATTTAGGGAAAGACGACCTTAAATGAAAGGAATGGGAATTATTACAATTACGGAAAACTTATGATAGAAACACAACTCTGGAAATCAGATTTGCCTTGGATTACGCATTCATATGACTTTCGATAGCATCGGTTCCTTTAGATTTAGTTCGGCGAGACAGCTGGCGACTGACCAGCGTCGAACAATTTCGAACATTTCTAATCTGATACAAAGTAAGTGTTTCGCATTCGTGAGTTCACGATTTCAGAACACATTTTCGTTTCACGACCGAGTCGTGGGGTGTCGCCCAGTCCTTGACATCCAGTCCTCATTTGCTCCCCCAACCGCACTACAAAAGATCGACTCACGTCGAAGGTTATTAGAGCTATTGTTGTAACTCTCTTTTTGCATTGAGTTTTGCTGGCGTAGTTCTTTCATCCATCAGAAGGCGTTGACAGTTTGTTTTTTCCTCATTTCATCGCTTAGTGTAAGAAAGCGCAAATGGAAATGTCATTTTTCTTCAAGCGATGGTGACTCACGGGTGATTACGTCTCTTGATTCTAAGTACCGATTTCAGTGAATATGTGTTGTACGAAATAAAGAAATAATACTAATACTGGTATTGGTTGAAGCAAGATTTGTTTTAAAAAATGCCAATACAAACAAGACGGATACTTTCCGAACACTTATTAAAGACTTAATTTTTTTTAAAATTCTATACAAGCAATTTAATTTTCATTAAAATATACAACAGATCGATACGATACTTCGATATCGCATTGCACTTTATTCTTTTAGATAATTTGTGTACACATTTTCACGTAAAGCTAATGTCACACCCTTTCACAGATGTGTGACCCAAACAAATGTAATTTAAGAATAAAAATTTATTTATTGCTTCACGTTTCGGCCATCGCTGTTTCATGTTTGATCTCATATTCTGATGATAGACTAAAAAAAATATTTTCTTTTCGAGTTATGTTTTGATATATCTGACAGTGAAAGTCGCTATAGTTCCTTATTCCTTCCCGTCATTATTTCTAAACGTGTTACACAAAAATCATGTTATCTAGTGTTGTAGAAGAACATCGTTGTAGAGAGGCTTTACTTCATTTTCTAATCATGTTAGAGTGAAACTATGTTACAGGTTGCAGTGTTATAAGATGGTTCCCACAATTTATCCTATCGTGTTACAGCGAAACCATGTTGTAATATGCCATGCTGTAGGAAGGGGGGGCTACCTGTAATTTTATCGAATAATAATTGATAAAAATACACTTATTATTAATAAATAGTTATGTTATATAATAATAAAAACTAAGTTAAATTAACAATAATTTCTTAGCTATATATAATGAAGAGATGCATTTTTATTATTTAAGGGTACCAAGAACAAATTATTAGTAGAGCTTAGAATATTTTATGTGCCTAATAAGGGTATTTTAATCCTTCTATAGAACTATAAAAGTAGTTTTTATGTCAAAAAGATTTTTTTCCCCTCATAGTTGAAACTGAAAATGATTTGTGAGACATACTTGCATTTAAGTATCATTTTAAAGAAAATTATTGCACAATATGGTTCCAAAATTTTTTATACTTATACAAAGAATACTTTTGCGTATAAGGAACCTAAAATGTTTTTCTCTTCGTAATAATTAAAATTTTAGAAATAATTTTTATGCGAAATTTTTTGTTCTCCAAAATTACGAAGTTCTATTATTCTTTCAAAGAAAATATACAGTAATATCATTTAAAAAGCAGGTTCATTATTTCTTGTGCATCGTTTTCTGTATGAGGAGCAATATGTTTTGTATATTTATGGAATATTATTTTAAAAAAGGGCATCTAACTGCAAATCTATCTGAAAAATCATGTCCATATTCAATTCAAAAGGAAAGAAAAACTTTTTAACCGAAAAAATTCATTTAATGTTCAATAAAATGATTAAAATATCATTATTAAGTCCACAAAACTTCTAAGCTTTACGAAAAATTATTGTAACCCAAACGTCACAAAAAGAAAGAGTCTTAAATTCGGTATTTTATTTCTCCGCGCAAGTCCCAGTACACTTAATCATAAAGTTATTATTTAAGAGATATTCAAGGGTGGTTCAGAAAGTACCCATATTAGAAATAGGAATGATGTAACACACTGTTGTATTGTCCATTGATCCTTGGGACGTATTTCTTTTATTATTTAACTCTACTGCCAACTTAAAGTCTGATCAAATAGTCAATAAGTTCAACACCCCAATTGGAGATACTTGAGGTTTATTTAGCAACAATATCCAAGATCGCTCACTCGCTCTAGAATTTCTCTTAGCTTAGTTAATTCTAGTTAATATTCCAATATTAAAGCCAAATCAGTCATTCCGATTCACCCTCTTCTTTATCGTTGATTGAACTCGTATTAACTACTCTAACGAAGAATCACTTCAGTCCAAATGGTTAATAGCAAAGATTCATTCCAATCTACAAACATCTATCAGCTAATCGTTATTCTCTATCAGCTAATCGTTATTCTCTATCAGCTAAACGTTATTCTCTATCAGCTTTTTCCCCCTTTCTATTCTATTTCAAATATATATATATCAACATCTTCAATTTAATTTACGGCACTACTTATCTTCATCTAATTAATTTAATCACGTTTCATTTGGTTGGGAAGAAATTGCAGTTGTGTACAATTAAAATCCCCAAGAAATCCCCAAGGTAGTGAAGAGAAATTCACGAAAAGTTCAACGTCGAATCCACACACACCCCTTCTCTTTTACGGAGTCCTTGAATATGGCACTCTTTGCATTCTTAAACTCCGTCGTCATAACTTTACCGGTCTTCTAAGGGGTAGATTAACCGAAAAAGAAACCATTGTTTTATTTGTTGATTGAATTCTGGCGTATAATGATGAATTTAGGTCTCAAAGACGACGACTAATCGATGCCAAATAGCGTCGACAAAATCAAATAAACTCGACGACATTAATCAAATTTTTATTTGGCAGCATTTGACCGCCAAATCACGATTTATAATAAATCAATATCATAATATATATATATGTGTGTGTGTGTGTGTGTGTGTGTGTGTATGCGTGTGTGAATGTGTGTGTGTTGTGTGCTGAATTCAAATATTAATTGATAAGTAAAAATGCAATTTTAATAATTTTTAATTCTTTTTTGTCGGAAAACACTTGCGTTCCATCTAGATTATTTATTTAGTTATTTCAACGAGGGAGAGAGGCAATAAAAATTCATAATAGAAATGGAGAAGGCAAGCGATGCAGCTCCATCGTCACAGTTGCTTCATAAGAATGTTGAAGAGAGCGAAATTTCACCATGTATGTTAATTTATGATAGGGATTTTTAGGGATATTTTCAGATCACGTGGTATAAGATGAAAGATAAAGAGGCATTTCCAGGGACATCTATCAGTCTAGAACGGATTATTTCTGATAGATTCACAATTGCATGCAAGATGATTCCACAGATTTTATGAGCGCGTGATCGCATAAATTAAAGGATCATTTAGAATTGGATCAAAATAAAAGAATGATCTCTTTATTTTTGCATATGAGAATGGGAAAACTTTGAAAACTAAATTAGTTTTATGTGAAATCATTACACACGTACACACATGTGTATATATGTAAGGTAATAGCTCTTGTAAGAGATACCTCCTTTATTGGAAGGTACTACTGTACACACACACGCGCGCGCGCGCACATATATATATATATATATATATATATATATATATATATATATATATACATACATATGTTACATGCCCGTGTATGTGTGTGTATTTTTTAGATTTCTGTAAGCTTACTTCGATATCGATACCTTTGGAGCTGAATATCTGTAAATTGTATTGAATTTATTTGGGTATTAGAACTTTATATGTACATACGATAAAATCGATAATCTATCAATTTCCTCAGTATTACCCCTGTAATAATTTAAAGCGTTTTTATCTGTTTTAAGTTAATAGATTTCTACTCAAAATTCTAGAGTTTAATTCATATCTACAATAGTTTAATTCAATAGTATCTATCATATACTGCAAAGAAATTCATTTATATTTCTTTCACGTTATTGAGTTTTTCTGCTATTTTTGAAGTTAACATATGGAGAATCAGGAATATTTTCTTAGAATAATATTTTAACTGAGCACCATATATATATTTTTCGCTATGCGCGTAAACAGAAACGGAAGAATATTCAATCGAAGAATTGAATGATTCAAACATGACGTCATATCCGACATGTTGCTTTGTTCCAAAGAAATGTATGTCGGTTTTCGCTCTCGTTTAAGGCAAGTAAATAAAAGGCTTAGCAAATATTCGAGCAAAAGACGGTTGAATGAACCAACTTGCTTCAGCGGGAAACAGAATGAGAAATATTTTTACTTTTTGATAACAAACGTCATCGACTCGTGCACGCGGTCTACATCAAAGCCTGGAAAGATAAGCAAACAAAAAAAAATCCTTTGTAAATGCAGAAACAAATTCTTACCCGCAGCCAACTCATTAACTAAACACGAGCATCGCACAAGTCAAAACATGGAAAAATTTTTGATGGCCCATTTAGATGGATTTTCGATTCAGTTCTTGGAATAAGTGGTACAAGTTTGAGGAACGCCAATTTTTATTTATTTTTTTTTATTTTTTGATCGTTCTGACGCAATGGGTGGTTTTCAACAGCTCCCTGAAGGCTAGAATGAATCAAACGATTCTTCAAATCGTTTGATTTCTTTTATTCATTTCATTTGTAAAAGAAGAATGAAGCGAGGTATGGGAGAATAGGAATATATATACGGAAACCCGCATAAAATGAAGCCAATTTCGGAGACCTGGAGGCAAGAAGACCAATTCTTGATAAATTGTTATGCTTGTATTTTTTTTTCTTCAAAAAAGCACAAATAAAAATGCAATCCGAATACAATCGTAAAATAGCCAAGTAAAAAAATATGTATTCTGGGAAAGTTATTTAAATAACATGATGTCAACCATTTTCATCTGAGAGCATTGGAAATACAAAATGCTTTAATAATCTAGTTTTGGTTCGATATTCATAAAATGTATTTTATGAGTAATCCTTGAAGTATATTTACATCATACATGAAATGTTTCAGAAAAATATTCCTAAGTTTTTAAGCTAATAAAATTTATCTTTATATATTTTTTCATTATATTTAAAAATGCTTTTTGTAATTTAAAATGTAAAAAAAAAATAGTATTCACAAATTTTTTCTCATATTTAAGCGTAAAATAAAATAATATGACATAAAGGCCTTTTAAATGAACCTTTAACAGAAAATGAAAATAATAAAATTGTACTTTGCAATTTTTTTTTAAAAAAAACTAATATTTTAATTGTGAAAATAAAATCGAAAAATTATCAAATTAGTTAAAACACATGTGTTAATTTATTTTTAATACAAAAAAATACAAATTTTTAATGCTATAGCTTTCAAACAATGCTTGAACCGTAAGGATATTCAGAAACAAAAAAATAATAATAGAATACAAAAAACAAATAAAAGAAAAATCATTTTCAAAAAAATACATTTAATTAATCAAAAGAGAATGAAAGCGAGTAGTCATTGAAAAATACTAAATTTCTTGACACAAGACGTGTACTAGTTAAGCGAAAAAAGTCTCGAGTTAATTTAATTTGTTATTCATATTGACTAAAAATAGTAAAACTAGAATACGTTTTTAACTCTCTCTCTGTATATATATATATATATATATATATATATATATATATATATATATATACAGAGGGAATTTAGGGATAGAGTATGCAATGATCTAAGAAATGTTAATTATAGATTTAAAAATGAAATAAATTCAAAGATATTAAAACTTCTATAGAAAATTTACAAAAAAAATTTATAATTGTATACATGGATAAAGTTCCTGGAAATTTTGCACTCATTTGTAAACAATTTTATTTCAAAAGGATGAATGAGTATTTCCAGGATAATGAAACTTTTGTTCTCTCAAAATGTAAAGACTGAGAAATTATTAATAGATTAGATGCATTTCACAAAAAAATTGATTTACAGTTCAATCATAAAAAATTCCCTCATGTTTTTTTAACTCCTAAATTCCATAAAAACCCAATTAAATTTAGAACTATTACAAATGGATGTAATACTTACATAACTAAATGTGGTAAAATCTTACAGAATGTATTAAATAATATTTTAGAAAAGCTTGAGCTAACTGCTATTATTAAAAATAGCATAGAATTACTTAATTCCATAGGCAATACACGGGTACAGGCAATCTATAGTTATGATTTTCAGAATCTTTTTAATTCAATTGATATAAAGGATATGATTAAAGTTATGTTGATACTTTATAATCAATATGGCATAAAAATACTATAAAAATAAACAAATTTAAAAACCTTTTACAATTAGTATTGCAAGAGAATTATATACTTTTCAATAAGCAAATATACAAACAGATAAAAGGCCTAGCTCAGGGAGGACCAGCTAGCAACATTTTAGCTAATCTAATATTTACACTTTTATGAATCAAACCACCTTAACAACTCTCTTTATATTTTATATAGATATGTAGACGACCTAATAATTTTAAGTAAATGTAAAGATTTTAAGCCGAACATTGAATTTTATCCTAATTATTTGGTTTTATTGCAGACGAATTCAGATATGGGTGGGGCTGAATATTTGGATATAAGGTTACAGATAAAGGATCATATCATTTGTAGTAATTTATTTGATAAAAGAGATGCATTCGGGTTTAAGATAATTAAAATGCCTTATTGGTAAAGCAATATTCATTTGTCCATATACAGAAACATTATATTAAATTTTTTGCATCGTAATAAACTGTTAGTTACATATGATAAAGATATATTCAATAATATTAAGAAATTTATAACAAAATGTTAAGAATGTGATTATCCATTAGATTTTTTAAAGAGATATATTCCCAGTGATTAGTATGGGGGTTTGTTTTGATGTGTTTTTGGGATTCCCCATAGGGACTTCGGAGGGTATTGAAGTGACATTGTGTAAATTGTATCTGATATCTAAAGAAATTTTTATATTATACTGGTTTCTCAATAGAATCTTTGTTTCATGATTTGATTTGTATATATTTTTAATAATTATAACTTAGAATAAGAGCTTACTCTAATATCTTTTAGAATGGTGACTTATTCAAAAAGATGGTCTTGTACATGGGGGCTGTTGCCTTTCGGGGCATTCATGAATGTTTCTTTTTTCGTTTCAAAACAAATCCACCACACAACATTAGGATTACAAAGTCAGCTAGTTAGTGGTCTAGTTGTGCAGATATTTTGAAACATTTCTGTATTTTTACACATTTACACACACATATTTCAATCAATTGGATTTTAAATAATTATAACAAATAAAATTCTGATCATTCAATATGATTTCTGGTCATGATTGGTTTATTGGTGGATTTTTATTAAATATTCTATATTGAAACTTTTTATACTCAAATTAGTTAAGTATTTAAGTTAAGTAATTAGTTAAGTATTATTGACTTCCAAAATTTATCTGGCAACAGTGCATGGTGGTGGACATTATCACTTAAAAAGTTCCTTAACCTATTGCACTGAGGTTCATGATCACTTGTCAAAGATATGATCTTTTGAATCTTTGCCTTTACAACTATGAAATTTGAATTGAATTTCGATGAAAAACACGGATTCGGGTATGTAGTGTTTAATGTTTTTAACTGGAAATATTTAATTATAATGTTTTATTGTTTCGAAAAAAAATCTTAAATTTTTAATTGAATAATTTTTAATTGGATAATTTTAATGGATAATTTTAATCGGATAATTTTAAAAGGATATTTTTAAATGGATGTTTTTTTACCTGGATAAAAAAAATTTCTTTTTGTTTTGAAAATAATTGGCAATTTAGATATTCGCCATTTAATTTTTTTCTTCTTTGTTTATTGTTTCTTTTCTTTAAATTACAACTTGAATTTTGAGTGTCCAATTTTTACCGAACAAGATGCATTGGGGGTGGGTTAGTACCATAGAACTAGTTTAACCTCAATTCAGTCCTTAAAACTGAATATGCATACTTTTGTTTTGTTGCGTATTCGAATTATTATTCGATTTATTCTTTGTCTAAAATTAATTTCAAATTTTATCTTTCAAGTTTTATTCATCTCTTAGTTTCAAATTTTATTCATCTCTTAGTTTCAAATTTGATTCAGTTTCAGTTTTTTTACTTAGTTCTATAAATGTTTTTTTTTTTTTTTTGATTTTGGATTTTAATTGTTCTCTTTTGTGTTTTTTTAATTATAAATAATTGCATTATCTACACACACACACAATATATATATATATATATATATATATATATAATGTCTACTAAGTATAATTAAATATCCACGGCTTTTTTATCAGGAATATTAAATGTTCTGGCATACAGGCTGAAAAGATGTTTAATTTATTCTTGTCAGACTTAGTCGGGTTTCGGCCATCAAAGCCGAAGCGAAACAAATTATCTTAGATGATCATCAGAGGAGGAGTAAGAGCAAGAGCTGTAAGAACAAGATAAAAAGTGTAAAAGCAAGAGAGGCATTTCGCTTTTGTTTTTTATATAGCAGGGAAATTTCACACAAATGTCACGGAACATAAGGGATTTCGAGGTAATTCTAAGTGCAGACAAAGTGTGGTAGGGATCATCCTACAGGTCCGAAGCCGTGGATCTGCTGATGAATTTTTTCAAGAACGCGTGATTGCATAAATTAAGTTAAAAATTAATGGTATCTATTAATAAGAATGAACGTTTTGCTTTTTTTAAAATGAGAGAATAGGAAAACTGAAAATTAAATTATTATTATGAGAAACTAATATGAATTAAGTTAATCATCATCACACACGACACTATATCAAAGAAAATACTAAGAATGTTAGCGAAAATAGGAAATTTTGAATAAATTTAAACATCTGTTTATCGAAAACTAGTGCGATCACAATGTTTCGCAGCGTGCTACAATTTCTGATACAAATATGAATTAAACTCAAAATACCAGTTAATTTGATATTAATTCATTAACCCATGTTAACAATAATAATAATTAATAATTTGTACATACGATTTGAATTTTGTGATGACAATTTTTTTTTTTTGTTTTTGTTTTTTGAACCTTTTTTTCTTCTTCGTTCTGTTAAATTATTTGGTTTTCACTTGAGAATGCATCTTTGTTGTACTTTCATTCAATAACTTTGCAGTATATTCAGTGCCTTCGAATAAATAACTATTTTTATATGTATAAATAAATATAGATATTTTAATATTTAAATATTATTTATTTTACTATGATTTAAATATATTGTTTCCTTATTTTCTTTTATTCATGGTTTAATTTCCGCACGGTTTTAGATTTTGGAATATTCTTTGTGGTTCATACCATTATTGATAACATAATTACTGAATTTGGGATTATTGGATCCAAGGACTTAGTTTAAATAACCTTTATTCTTCAGTCCGAAATTCATGGGAGAATATTTAAATTACTATATCCCATATTTCTGAAATTTCCTTTAAATTTTCTCTTGAGATTTTTTTTGCGGATTATGGATTATTTAGCTTAGTTATGATTTTCGATTATAGTTTTATTTTGTTGGTGAATTAAAAATTATCTTGTAAAAGTATGGTAATTTGAATGATTTGTGTTAAATAAAAGTAGTATAAAGTGAACCAAAAAGTGCCATCTTTTTAATGATCTTACTAGCTATTTTTTTGAAAAAATTATAGAAATTTTAATTTTAGAATTAAAATTTTCCCTTTTTCATATAGTAAAATTATTTCTTAAATCTTGAATATTACTAGAGAAAAAAAACATTTTTGTCTGTTATGTGCATAAGTAATTCTTTATAATGGCATAAAAATTTGGAATCGTATTGTGTTATAGTCCTTTAAGCAGGCAACTGAAATGCATATCTCATTCACGAATCAGCTAAACATTGAATAAGTAGAGAAAAAAACTTTTGCAAAAAACTACCTTTAGAGCCTCAATGTATAATGACTAAAATATCTTTACTTAGGCAACTACACAAAAAAATTCTAAGCTCTAATTTGAAAATACACACACACACACACACACACACACACACACACACACACACACACACACACACACACACACACACACACACACACACACACACACACATATCACTAAAGCAAATAATCTTAGATATGATATTCCAAAATTCCTCACATGTATTGGTATTCTTAAATCAAATTCTTAATTAGTCACACAGAATTAATTTTCAAAATAATTTATTAAAGTATTTTTTACTTATTTATACAACTGTGTTAATATTTTATTTTAGAGTTTTGGAATAATTTAAATAAACATCTCATTTTTGAAATTCTAGAATTTCTTAAAAAAATTAATTAAATTCATATAAGGCAGTCAAAAATTACAGAATTTGATACTCTTTTAAGTTTCGGGAGAGTTAAAGTAAAATAAATTATACCTATTAAGCAACATTTAAAAATTTTCATATAGAATTGCAAAATATTTTATAATATTCGATTTCATTGTTTTGTTTTTGTTCGTGTTTGAATCTGTTGAAGAAATGTAATGGAAAAAACTACAAACCTACTTGTATCAAAAATAGTATTTAATAATTCAAGCATAAGTTTATTTTTAAAGAAACAAAGACCTGAAAAACCTGTGAAGTCAAAACGATTACAAATAAGCTTTAAAATTGCTTTCGCTTCTTGTTTAATTAGTTTCATGCAGAAAATATTTTTCAGTTATTCTTAGTTGAAACAGATTATTTGTATTACCTCGATATTGGGAAAATGTGATTATTTCTGAACGAGAAAAAAGAGATTTCTTAAACAATTTTTCTGACAAGTTTAAGCACGCAATTTACTACTCTATTCATAACTTAAAGTAAAAAATTCCATAAAACACTTATTCTGTATGAAAATAATTCCCCAATGTTTCCTAAATTAACCTTTGACGACTCAGCGTGAGTGGGGAATTAAAAACTGGATACGCGCGACTTTTGAAACAATAATATAAGAAATTACAAAAGTATGTCTAAACTTTGAAGAATTACAAACTAAAGAAGTTATAGCTTTTTTTGGACAGGTTAAATTAAATATAACACTTTAAAGTCTTAAAAAATTATAAATGTTTTATGTTACCATTTCCAGAAATATGAACGACATCTAGTGGTACGATAGAGTGAAAGGATGAAGAGCAGATGATGACCTCGACCCTCCAAAAAAAAACCCAGATTGAACTTTAAAACACAGATCCAGATAGAAAACTATTCCAAATTTCATGGTAGTTTGTGATGTTGTAACACATACATCCGTTTATGATGCAATATTCTTAAAATTCAGAAGCATTACAAAATTATACCATTTTTCACTTCAACGCAAGTATATCAAATCCTATTTAGCATTACAGTGTAGAAATAAGTAATATTATAAAGTACGCTCCTCTCTAAAGGATAGTAAATTCAGAATATAAAATAAATGTTCGAACGTTTTGTTATCGGATAAAGTGTTCCAATTTCGGGTCCTGTTCTTTAATGTTACACGAAGAAAGCCGTAACATCCTACGATTTTTTTTTTTTTTTTTTTTTTTTTGCTTTGGGATTACATGTTTTTTTTTGCCACTATTTACATTCTAAATTTCTTCTCGGGGCTTTAAATCCTCTCAGACTTCTGTCCTTCATCTCACTGCAAAGCTATTGTGAGACTGAAGTATGGATCAATACTTGATCGGAAGTAGTTTAAATTAAATGATAAAAAATAAAATACCTTATAAAAAAAGTTTAATAAATTATTATTGAAGTAATATACGTTAAACGCGCGAAGATTTTGAAATTTTAAAGAAGAGAATTTAAAAATTTTCATTATAAGAGAGAGAAATTTTACTCTAAATTCTATTGTCAAAAGGATTTCAAATCTTTTTATCGGTACTTTGTTTGTTGTATACTGAACAGGAACGCTAGTGTGTTCTTAAAAACGGGAAGAAAAATCTTCGTTATGAAAATTTTTAAAATGATATATTTATGTTTAAAATAAAAAGTTATATTAATATCATATGTGACAATTTCCGACACTATTGAAGATTTCTAACCTTTAATTAGTGCAGGATTCAAAAAGTACATGCTGAAAAGGAGAAAAAAAAATGTGGAATGAGTTCTGTTGTCGAATGGACATCGTTAGTGTTTCTCTCTGGTAGTGGTTATATTAAATACTTATAATTTTGTATAAATTTAAAAAGTATCATTTTTAATTTAATTTTTCCAAAACGGTTATAACTTCTTTAGTTTTTCAATTACAGCTCTTCAAAGTTGCTCTTCTAATTTTCTCTCTGTATAATTTCCAATCAATTGAAATTTTTCTCCAAGCAAACATTTTTTCACACGTTCTCGAAATATGCATTTTTCGTGCACATTCTTGACAAATATGATTCTATAAACATTTTTACCAAATATTCTCAAATACCGAAATCAGGTCTTTATAAACCATCGCTATTTTTAAGAATTACATTATTACAAAGTATATTAACTGTATTCATCTTCGATTTCGAAATCATTTACCTGAGCAATGAACAGTCATCGTTACCAGTCTTATTTTTTTCGAACTTAATTCAAAATTACCAAAATACGACGATAGTATACCATTACAAAGCCTTTTATACAGCTCAATTCAAAAGAATCGTATAAAAAATTCTTATTATAATAAGTTTAGAGGCAAAATTAGTAAAATTCTTATATGAAGCTTTTAGTAAATTCGTTTTTTTTTTCAAAAAAACCCGAAATGATCAAGCTCAATATTTCATTTGAATTATTTATGAGAATAATGTTAGAATACTTACCAGATTTCCAAAGAGGCAGTGTTTGCTGTTTTAAAATTGTCGAAATGACAAAAAAAAAAATTAGACTATTGACACGGTTTAAAACTGTACGTTTTAACCTTATAATTATGCAAATACCCGCATAGCCATTTTCAGAGAACGGGTCAATTTTCTACCATCTTAATAAGTGTCATCAATCAATTTTTCAAAATTTAGAGCAACAAAAAAACATTTTAGTTAGAAAAAGAATATGAAGCTTACAGTTTTCAATTCGACTTGTTAAAAAAGAAATAATTTCATTTTGCATTAAATATAAAATTTAAAAAAAAGCATTCCTTAAGATCATTTGTTGCTGGCACGCAGCATTTCCGTTTTCGTCTGAAAGCAGGAAGCGTTTTTGAAAATTAAAATCTCGTTCATCTTTCGTCATGGTTCAGAGATTTCATCACTTTTAAGCTATTTGAAGAAATAGGATTTTTCTAATATTTGTGTTATGAATGAAAGGAAATAATTCATAACTACTTAGCGAATACGATTACGAATAGACGCAGGTTTACTAATAAACATCAGATTAAATTTAATAGCAACATATGATTTTATTCTTTTTTTTTGACAAAATTTCTGTTATTTTTAATTAGACTTCAGTGTTGCTGTTTAGACAGGAATTTGTTGCGAATAAACATTGTTTGGAAATCTCAAAGAAGAGAAAAGTAATTTCATCATTCATGAAAATTTATTGCAAAGGATCAGGATTATTTTGTAATAAAAAGTAAAAGTCATAAATATTTAAATGAAATAATTAACTTTTTTGTAATATCTTTCTTTTTTACACTCTCTGACGCCCGATTTTCATTATTTAATTCAAGACCATTGCTTCTTTAAATTAAATATTTATTGAATAGTATACTCCAAATGAACACACGCAAGAATACTCTAAACATAATTTTTCATCCAAAATTTTCCAACCGATCATTCTTGATGCAGAATAACAAATAAAAAAATTATAAATTATATTATAATATTTGCACAATAAAAACGATAAAATACTTTATTTGTCAATTAAGGGTAGATAAAGTTGCTCTCTCTCTCTCAAATCCTACTTGATGCGTCAATTCCAAACTAGCCTAGCGGTCAAGGAAGCGGACGGCAGTTTTCGTTGAGTCGTGGATTCGAATCTTGAGGCCATTTAAGACCTGCGGTATAATCAGAGTAGACTCATGTTAAATCTGCCTGGTCTCAAAGTCCTCTCGTTGTTGTGGTGTCGAATATAGGTGAAGGTGTGCCAGCTCAGGTCTCGTCCTCTTCTCTTGATCGAGATTCTAAATTACGAGGTCCGTCTCCAACAGCCCTCGTGTTGCTTCTAATGCGACGTTAATAAAACCATGACCAATCATCTAAACTAGGATCAACTATTGAATTCTTAGTTTACCAATTCCCTCGTTTTGAATCTCTCTCAATAACTTCACAATAACAGCTAATTCTTATTTTAATACTTTAACTAGTATTCGCTTCAATTCACAAAACTAATTAAGATACTTCAATCCTAAGAATAAATATCTATCAATAAGTCGTTAGCTTGCATCTTCCTTCGATTCCACTTCGTTTATATATATTTTCTTTAATTCACTTCACTTCTATCTTCATCCAATTCACTATAAAGTCTCCGAGAAAATCGCACGCGAATAGCCCACCAGCACAACTCTTCTCTTCTTACTTCCTGAACTACTTTTTACCACAGCAGCGAATACAAAATAAAGATAAGATTTAAACAAAATTCCTATGCAAAGTTTTGCAAAGAACTGATTAAAGTGTGTTCTCCTTTCTGTAATTATTTCGAACCACACGTGGTTTCGCGCTGCTATAGTGAAAAATTATGCCTTTTCGATAGATCTTTATGTTCTTTCACTTCCATGTTTCCCTATTCCTTCTTCTTCTTATGTTATTATGTTTAACCAATTTTTTTTATTTCTTTTTGTGACTTGATCCAAGAAAGTTTCGTTTTGTTTACTGGAAAAGAGAGAAATGGTTGTGGAAACAAGGTTCAGTTTGTTTTGTTCTGCCAAAACGTTAAGAACACTTATGCCTTATTTTGAAGTGTACCCAATTTGCTTTAAGTGGTGAAATGCAATCCAGTTGTCAATATTTAATCTCTCATCAACTCTTTAATGGTATAATTCGAGGATTATTATTCTGTAAATCACGAATGAAGTCAACATCATTGAAGTTCTTTCAAATCGAAGTTTAACGTTTAGATCAGGGATGGGCAAATAGCGGCGCGTGCCACATGCGGCCCGCCAAGACAGTCAAAAAAATCTTCTTTCAACTGAGATTTCCTTCCCCAGCGCAAAATCATTCAAAGCCAAACTGGGTCTATTTGCAATTAAAGCAAGAAAAGGCAATTTTTATCATTTTCTTTTATTAAGAAAACAAAAAGTGTTTGAAAGTGTTTCGACAGAGATTAGGGATCATCTGTAGAGTTTGGAAAACTAGGTCAGAGGAAGATTTCAGGACTTAACGAAAATTTTGTCTAAATTCATTTCTCTGCTTTATCTTAACAACTCTGATATTGATACAACACTGGACGACTTGCAGCTGGAACGTATTGACACGCAATACGTTCCAGCTGCAATACAGCTTGAAGATAAACAAGAGTAAACATTGATGCTCTTTGACACATATATTATCTATCAGGCAGTGATGAGAATCTCAAGAGGCAGTCTCACTCCTGATTTAAGAAAATTGTTGAAAACTTTGATAGGGCATTTGTCTCATTAAAATGATACTAAAATTAAATGCGCTTACATCTGTTGGAGATGTCTTATCCTCCAAGTCCAAAAATATAGGGAGAGCAGTTATTTCAATACACATTTATTTAAGGACTCCACCTGCCAATCACACATAATCGAATATTTATACAATTTACAAAACTATACAAGCTTCCAAACAGTCCATATTTTAATTCAACCCGCTTATGCGGTCAGGAGCAATTATATCCAATACAAGAAAAAAACCCGCCTTAAGCGATCAAGATCCAATAGCATTCTTCAAAATATTACCCATGAACCCGTGCGCTCTCACTCACACGAGACAAGGCGCCTCCTGGCGGGATCCGAGTAATTTATTTCCAACAACATCTACAGATGATATGAAATTAGAACAGTAAATAAATCGAATGAAATTGTCACTATATAATACAATTTATCTTTTATTGATTAATAAGGTTTAATCTACAACTCATCTGAAATGCAAAGTTCACTAATTAATGCAATCGTTCTAAAAGATGCCTCCCATCGCTATCCTTCGCTTCTACAAAATGGATCCCGAGCCAAAACATTTGCCCAACCCTGGTTTATATTGAAGTCACTTTTATGAAATCTCGGCTACGTTACTTTTCACTTCTTAACAGTTCTAAAATGAGGATCGCGATCCGAATAAATGTACTGAATAATTTTGTTGCAGTTCCAATACTCTCTCTCTTATTTTAAAAACTCGTACGACAAAACACGAAGAAAATGGAACATTTTTCATTTTGAATAATAACGTGTTAAAAAAATAAATTTAAATGCACGTTTCTTAAGGTTATATTGACTCACGACTTGTTTCGATAACTGTCAGTTCATAATATTTTTATAAAAAAGACAGCTTAGTGTCAAAAGTACATGCATCTGTTATCTTCGAACTTTTGCGATCATCCAATATATATGAAACAAGTTATTTTTATATCATTTCCAAAAAAAATAATAAATTAAATTGCAGCTATTTTTCCTCTTCTATTATTTGAATTCTTATAAAAACTGGACTAAATATTTAAGAAATTACATATTTAATTCAATCATTTCGAATATTATTTAAATGCTTTTAAAATCATTCGTTTCCATTTTATTTGAGTTTAAAAGGATTCTAAATTTCTCAGAAAATATTTATGTTTTAATTTGGCTTCGAGAAATTAATATTACTAATTATATATAAGTGGTATTCTCTTTGATTAAATGCAATAATATTTAAAAATAGGAAACTTGTAACACGTCGTAGTGAGTCTATGTGATAATATAAAAACAAAATTAATAAGTATGTAATAAATATGGCTCACATATAATTAATAATAAATAATAAAACTTATGGACGTAAATTAATTAATAAGACTAATTGATAATTAATAGGTATAATTATGGTGAATAAATCGGAAAAAACTTTAAAAATTTATTTTAATTGTATGACAATTCTAAATATATGTATAAAATTGCATATCTCTACCTTCGTTATTTAAGGGCGTTCTCTTGAGTCTTGTAAAGGAATAGGACCCGAAATTGGAACGCTTTTTCGATAAAACACAAATCGTTAGGATATTTATTTTATTATCTGAGTTCTCTATTCTCTACATAATGGCGTATTTTATAAAACTGCTCATTTTTATCATAATCAATCCCTTTTTTCTGCAATAAAATGTGTTCCATGTTTCGTCTTCCATACTGTTCTGCTAAACTTTATGTATTCACATAAAAATGGTGTATTTTTTTTTTAATGTTACTAAATTTTTAGAAAAATGCATGATAAACGAATGCATGTGTAATAATAACGCAAATATATATGGAAATTGGAATAATTTTCTGCCTAGAAATGTGTTCGAAGTTTCAATTAAGTTCTTTGACATTAGGCGAACATAATCTTAACGTGTTCCATAAATTTTCTTTTAATAACTTGTTGAATTATTTCCTTGACCTTCAGAACTTTTAAGCTGTTTTTTTCTTTTTTTTATTTTTTTCATGGCAGTCATTTTCTTAAAATGCTAAAGCATTTTTGTAATAAATAAAAATTTTGAAATTTTTTTTCTGGAAGTATTGCATAATATGTTTGATAATTCTGCGCATTGGAATAAAGATTTAAATGTATAGTTATTTTTTTTTTTAAATTCAGGAAAATTAGATATAGCCATTGTTATTATTTTGTGTATTGTGCGTTGGAAAAAAATTTGTGAAAATGCAAGAAAAACTCTAGTACAACCAAATCCATGCACAGAACTGAGCGGATCTTAATAAGAAATTCAGAAAAAAAAATTGTTTAAAAATATTAAAATTTGTGGTAGCAGTAGGAATTTTAAAATCTTGAAATATTTTTTAAAAAAAATTAAATTTTAAGTAGTTTTTGTTTGAAAATTATTATTTTTTTCCGAAATATAAATATAGTGAACAAAAACTTTTTCTTATAAACATTTAATTAAAAAACGTTGTTCACAGGGAACTACTTTGGAAAAATATAATCTTAATAATTATTATTAAGAACTAAAGTCTCTGAAAGAGCTCAAAATAATTTTCTAGCTATTATCCTGATTCTAAATTGAAATTCAGACATTTGTCATTAAAACCGAATTTTAAAACTAAATACCATTGTAAACAAGTAGAGTTATTCATTGTACGTAATTAAGTTTTCCAATATTACGAAAAATAAACGGAAAAAGAATAATTTTCTTACGTTAAAATTGGTTTTAGAAGATTAAAAATACACGAAATATATGACTCTTGCTCTCAAGAAGCTAGCAGGGTCATCTAAAAGGCTTAGTTAGTGTTTCATGTATCTTGTCATCACTAAAAACGTATGCACGATATTTTCATAAAATTATTTTTATTTTCATTGAAATGGAAAAATGATTATAAATACGTCTTAATTTGTTATTCATCAAAATTGAAAAATTGAAATTGCCATTACCAAAAAGAAAAAAAAAAAGAAAACATACATGAAGAAAAACGCTAATGAACAATATTTCGTGTATACAATGCCACTGCGAAACAAATTCCAAAACAAATCGCTATTCCAATTGCAGTGTTTAGGTTTGAAAGATTAAAATTGTGAGTTTGTTTTTCATGCATCTTCTAATACTAGTAATGATATCTCTAAAGTTAAAAAAAAAATTGTTTTTCTCGAATGTTTTTTTCTTGTTTGTCCCTTCGCTTCGAAAGAGATGTTCGAAAGAGATCTTTTTTTCTGAATCTTCTGTAAAGAATTATTTCACGCAATTTGGCTTAGCAAATGTTTGTTTACAAAAGACATTCTCAATATATGCAGATAAAAGTCTTCTATATTAGAATCTTTTTTTAAAAATCTTCAGTAAAGAATTATTCCCCGCGATTTCGCTTAGCAAATATTTGTTTACAAAAGACGATCTCGATAAATACAGGTTTAAGTCTTCTAAATTAGAAGCTTCGAACACGACTAATAGCTATTTTATGAAGTTGAAAAAAAAAACTACATGAAAAAGCACGCGCATATGGGAAAAAAAAATATTACGAATAAATTGCGTCGGGAACTATAAGTCAATTTTCGGAGGGAAATAAGATAAAATTGCAAAGATTTCATTAATTTCCTTCCAATCTTTCGAAGATATAGGATGTTGTACAAATCTAGGTACTGTTTTCATTTTCCCTCTTTATCTAGTCTTCTAGTGTAATTCTTTTTTTATTCCATTGACCTCCCATTCTGAGTTTGTTTCCTCTTATTTTCGTCCGTAATTACACTAAACAATCAGGAACAAAGAAATTAATAACAATACTTGATTCGACTATTGTCAAAGTTGTGTCTGAAATGTCATCTCAAGCTTCAAGTTCACTAGACAAAATACAAGTTTGTAAGAAAAAAAATAAAAGTGTCGAAAAGTTCCACTTGAGTGGAATTGTTAGACAATGGGACAAAAAAGTGAACAAAACTTTAGGTCTTTTATTTAACATTAACTGTTTTTCGTTTCGATGTATCTGAAATTTTATTACTTTTGTGTTGTCTTCGGCCTGATGCTTTGAAACTGACAGGGTTTTGACGTAATTCCTTTATTAATTAGTCATCTTAAAATTAAATTGAACAGTGAATTAGTTAAAGACGCCAATTAAATTTTTGTCAGAGAAAGACATCACAGTTTATTAGATACTAACACAGAATATGTAATATCATTATTACTCTCTCTCTCTCTCTCGAATCCCTCTTAACTCAGTTAATCCTAGCTTATATTCTAATAATAAAATCTTAGCTTATCCAATCACTCATTCCAATTCAAGCACTTCTCTTTTTAAACAGATTCGACCCCTATTATTCTGATTTTTCTGAGAAAGAGTCGCTTTCAAAATAAACGATTTATTGTAATGACTCACTCCAATCCACAACATCTATAAGCTTGTCGCTATCATTTATCTTCCTTCCTTTTCCTTTCAACTCTATTTCGTTTATATATCACTATCCTTTTATATCGTGTACTGATTTACTTTATAACGTTTCATTTGGATAAAAAGGAATTTTCACTGTATGGAATTCAAATTACCAAAAAAAGTCCCAATGGTTAGTGAAGAGAAAATCGCGAATAACTCGACATCGCAGATTGTCCATAAAGTAAGAGTACACAAATTCTAAAAAATTTGAAAAAGTAAAATAATTTTGAAAAAATTTACAAATTCATATACGTATATTAAGGTCCTCCACCACTTTTCTGGTCAATTGCTTAGTGGCATTCTGGACCTCATCGGTGGTTGAAAAACTTTTTTTCTCGATAAACCACTTCAGAGAGGCGCAAAGATGAAAAATTGAAAGTGTCAGATCAGGGCTGTGAGAGGGATAGTTGATGACGTTCCCACAAGATGAGTTCAAGAGTTTTTTTGTGGCGTTAGCAATGTGGGAACGTTCACTGTCACGCAACAAACACATTCTCTTCGTTTACATCTCCCTCATTTCATTCTGAATATCATCTATATTTCTTAAGATTTCTCAGTACTGCTCGACTTTAATTGTATCCCCCGGGGCAAAAAATTACAAAGGAGAATACTTTTTTGCTTCCAAAAGACAGATGCAATGATTTTTCGGGCTGAAGCATCGGTTTTGAAATTTTTCTGCCAGCTTTACACTCCCGACTTTCGTTTATGACACCATCCCTGTAAAGTGTTTTCATTTCGTTAAAAATCTGGCACGGCGCGTTTCCCTTCGCGAGAAGAAATCGGATTACGCTCCTCAACTCGCTCCTGTCAGGATTTGGAATCGAGACACTCATTTCAACACGGAACTACAACAACAGTTTTCAACTGACTGAGACAAATGTAAGCGCATTTTACTCCCTAGAGAGAGTTTAATTTCGAACACAATGCAACTAACTTTATTGAAAAAGTTTTCTTTGAACGTCAGAGTCTCAGTACTCTTAGTTTCCGGAAAATCCTCGCGGTATAGTATTTTAATTTTATTATCATATGCAATAAAGGTTTTATGAGATTCTAGACGGTAAGCTGTTCTTTTTAGAGGATGTCCTTGTCCAAGTAGATTTTTAGTACCGACTACCCTATAATCTGGTTTGAGATTATCCAAATTTGGTAAATGAGAAAGAATGATAGAAGGTTGTAAAATATTTCCTTGGATAATTCCTTTATGTCTCCCAAACAATTTTCATTCATAAAATATGTGTCTTACAAGTGTTTCGTTTTTTACGAAGGTGATTCATAAAGTACCTGATTTTGGCGAGTTAATGTCATATGTGAAACAGCGGCGAAAAAAGTGTAACATTAATTCATAGGTTAGTTTTAATCGCTGCCTCGTCAAATTAAAATCATCATTTTGCGGCGAGTTGTCACTGTCGATGAGACATGGTTTGTTGATGAATATGTTTATGGCCCTGAATCTTTATAGAATATACAGTGCCAAACACAGAAATGAGACATGAAATTATCATTGAACATCAGAAATCAAGAAACAGTCAAAACAGCTGGTTGCATCCGATGAATATTGTTACAAAAATTTCTGGATGTAGGTGAATGAAATCAGTCCAACACAGAGGATAATGGCAAATGACGTTTTATTCATCAATCTTCAGGATGACACAAGGAAACAGAGCTTGAAGAGTCACAGAACAAATAGAATACACAGAAACAGATTAGTGACACGGACACAGGAACAAAACAACATTTGTAATGACGGTCGCACAATTGTATTAGCTTACTAGTTCACGCCATGGAAAAATTTCCACAGTAATACTCTGCCCTTCCGGGACAGGCACCGACAACTCCCGTGATATACACGCTGCTTCTCCACAAATTCAACCGGCCTATCTACTGGCTGTTCCATTTCCAAGTGCCAATAGCTTCCAGTTGATTACGCGATCGATCTCCAAAGCAGACACCAAAGACAAACTCTGAAACTGACTAATTGACTGAGCTCTCTCGGTGTATTCATACATGTTACGGCGAGGTACGCGTCCCACGGAAAGTTCATGAAAAGTACGTAACTTTCTTTCAATCAGTATTTTGCCAAGATTCCAGCCCTTTCTGGAATCTTCCATTTGTCACCAAAGTCGCCAAGTTTCACACCATTTCACTAAAATGGTTGCCAAATATAAGGAGTCATCGTTTAAACTTTCTTTGGCTGACTGATGACATCTTTGAAAATTTCTCTTTTCCTTCCTAAGAGAACGGTTGCAGGGAAGCGTCATGTTCGTAACAATTTCCTCCAAAGAATGTGAAGATGGCTTGAAAAGTTATAATGATGATTTTTTGGGATGCGAAGGGCGATATACTCATGAACTTCTTAGAACAAGGAAAAATTAATTATAGACAATACTACTTGATTCTCATTTCCCATTCATAACTCGGGTAATCTTTGAAACTCCATCGTATGTGGCGGCTGCCTACGTCATCTTGTGACGTCATTTTTGTCTGCGGAACTGCAGGCCGTTTTAAAGAAAAGGAGGAAGCGATCTTTTGTAGACACACTTGCTTCGCAGATTGCAGACCTGTGAAGGTCGAGTTTCATAGTTGAAATGTTAAAAGTTGTTCTCGTTAAGTTTTAAATAAATTGTTAGTTCTTCTTGTTTTTAGTCTTTCGTAGTTATTTATTTATTTGTATAGCCTACACCTTCTGATTGGACATTATGGGGAAGGAAGGCTTTAGCAACCCACTCTCCATAATATACCTTATATATACCTTACATATACCTTAATTTAAAATATGTTTTTTTTTCATAAGTTATCACGAAAAATTTGTTAACGATTCTTATTTTTAATATCTGTTTTATAACTGATTTAACTCTTTTTAATAGATTATCTTTCACTTAGTGAGGTCACGCTCATTTCCGGATTCTTTATCAAGTGCGAAAAAGTTAGAGAACTGAATTTTTAGAGTAATAACGTCGAAGTTGAGAGAACAAATTTATGTAGCAGATTATACTTCATTTTAAAATAAAAAATATCGCCAATCACCATCGTAACACATGAGGATTAATTTAAAGTACGACGAATTTGTTCTTCAGATAATATCCAGCTTTATAATTGTAAGTTATAGTTCCTCATTCATAATAATAGTTCATATGTTAGATTGTTATAAGAACTTAATAAAATCCAGTTAATTATTGAATGCTATTCTATTTATTGATTAATTAGTGAGTTTCGATAGATCAGACGTTAAATAGTGGCTTCGGTAGCTTTGTGGTCATGTCGTGAACCCTCGAACGGTATTGTTTTCGTCGTGTCGAGGGCTCGAGTCCCGATGTCACTAAACACCCGCGTGTTTCGGGGCTGATGCACCTTGTGACTTTGGGCTATTCACGATTTTCTCTTCACTAATCTAGGGGACTTTAATTGAGATTGATTGCATGAAATAGCAATTCCTTCCCAACAAAAATGAAACGTGATTATGTTAATTAGATGCAGGTGGAAATAAAGTGAAGTGATTTAGATATGACGGTATATAAGCAAAGGGAAATTTAGTGGACAGGGGATGAGTGTGGCTTACTTTGAGTGTATACCTAGCAAGAGATCCGTAATATCAAAAGTTGTTACAGGCAGTAACTGCCGCAGTGGATTTGGTAAATCAAAGTAACCTCAACTGGAAAGGTATTGGTAAGAGCGCAATATTTTAATAATATTTGAATAAGTGGGTTACTCCAAAAGACCCCAAAGAGAGCGAAAACTCCTTAGACATTATATTACAGTAATTGATAACTAAATAGTTGTTTTAGAACTGACTGGAATGTCTTTGCGTAGGTTATTGACTTTTAGAGTTAGATGTATTTGACTGTATTATGGCTCAAGAGTCGGGTGGAAGAAATGGTACGCCGCAATCTTAAATCTGGTTGACTCAGTTTTAAGATGCACCTTAATCACACAGTACTTCTTATGGTACGGTGTGGAAGTTTGGAAAGGGAGGTGTCAGCTAAGGTGTCATCTCATCACTTGATAGAGGTTCAAAACTGAGAGGTCCGTCCCTAATATCCCTCGTGTTGCTTCTCAGGGCGATGATAATAAACACACCATCAATGAATCCCTGATACGTGGATGTTGAGTGCCGGTCTGAGGTTTGCAAGGTTGAAAGTCATGAAGTTTTGAGTTTAAAGGAATTGAATAATTTGAATTTATAATAATTTAGAAATAATTTAAATCATTTTAAATTTAAATCACGATTACATTCTAGTGAAAACAGCAAAAAGTTTATCAAAAGTTTCATTTTTTTTATTTATAGCTGATACAATATATTCACAAACAAGAGGACGTAGCAGCCTAGAGGTCAAATTCTGGGTCATGTAACCGGCCTTGTATACATCGAGCAATAGGTTCAAGTTTGATGCCACGTTGAGGGATATCACGAGCTTGATGCCACGTTAAATCTATTGAGGCTTCAAATTCTCCTGTTGGTGTGGAAGGGAGATGCCAGCTCAGATCTCGTCCTCGTCACTTGTCTTTGGTTCGAAATTGACAGGTCTATCGCCAATAGCCCTCGTGTTGCTGCTCAGTGCGACGTTAATAAACAATCACAGATCCTAAGTGGTGAAGAGAGGCAAGTCGCATAGTTTCTAAAAGTGAATGAGGCATGAAACATTCGTCTTATTTTGAAAAGATTAAAACGAGCTCTTCTCTTGAATCCATCATCACGTTCAACTCGACTTTCGATTTGCTGACGTGAGGACAGAATTACGGCTTAGATACGCATTTTAAGACTCGGACTATTATTTGCTATAAATAATTCATATGCATTCAAATGTTTCAGTCATGCATTCAAATCAATAGTTTAAATTTGTCGAGGAACGCCCTGAATTAAATGGAAATTATATCCATATTGAGATCATTATTCTAATTTCCTCTCTCCCGTAGTAACAAAGTCGCCGAATCTTATGAGTAGCGAGTCCGTATTGGCTGGTCTTTATAAAAATTTATTCAAATATCGCACTAAATGTTTTTTCGGAAAATGTTTCTTCATTCGTGACCACGGCAATGACGAATTATCGAGCACCTATGCGGCTTTAACGGGGTTACCAAAGATTTGATTTGATTGTTTATTAACGTCTCTCTTAGAGGAAACATGAGAGCTATTAGCAGAATGCCAATGACCAAGCCCACAGAAAATATTTAAAGCTACTAATTGGTCTCCGAGAGACAATCAACCTCGTGCTCAGCATTTTATTGGGAAAGAAAGGCTTTTAACAAGAAAAGGTAGGATATAACAATACTTGGAAAAAATGCGAGTAACATCAGAGATGGAGAGAGAGAGAGAGAGAGATTACATAATTGTGTGTGTGCAAAATTCAAAGGTAAGTAAATGCTTACAATGTGTTTACTTAGCAGGAAATGTATGAGACGAGAAAGGGTTATTGACGACAGACCTCTTAATTTTTAACTTCAATCAAATCACGAGGACAAGAGGTGAGTTTGCTCATCCCATTCCAAACTCCCACACCACGCCAACGGGAGGGCTCTTGGGATCTCTATAGATTTAATGTGTATCAGTCCCGCTACACGTCGGGCGTTTTGTGGCATCAGGGGTCGAACCTACGATTAGACGAAAACAGCGCTAATCGCAAATCCTCTTCCATGACCATTAGGCTACCATGGCTACTTTGGTTACCAAAGAGAAATCACTGTAGATAAAAATTTAAGCAATTAAAATATGTATTTAATGTGCTTAGTCAATTTAACCAGTACAGGTGATATAAATGTCCGACAAAGTATTTTGTTGTGTTCTAGCAACTATAAAATTAAATTAAAAAAAATATTTAAAATTTTTGCAAAGAACAGATTTAGCCACCCAAGGTGCGCTTTTTTCATATTTATTATTAAATTACTCAGTTAAATATAAGAATTAAACTAAATGATGAAATATTGAGAAATGGTCAATAGTAAACTTTTCCGATATTAAAATTAAAGCAAACGATAAATTATTAAAATGAATATATTTAAGCTAAATGTAATTAAAATTGAAACAAACGATAAGAAATTGAACAGTGATCTTTTATGCCAAAAGATATCCACCTAATACAATAGCCCCTTAGGTGATTAATAATAGTAAATCAATATTAAAATCATTTGACTCTAAAAATTCCAAGAAGGAAGCCAAACTAAAAATGCGTAGCTTGACATTCTTGAGGGGGGAAAAGGCTGCCTCACAGCTTAATGTTCTGAATAATGTTATTTATTTTCAGCCATATCTTGATTCCAATTTACATGTGATTTAAGGTAATACATAAATCAATAAGTAAATGAAATACTTAATTTTTATATTTGTTTCACTTTATTCCAATAAAAAAAAATAGGGGGGAAAATTATGAAGAGTTATTTTTGAAAATTAAGTTCATTAGTGGTGAAAGCAGGTATCAGATATATATCACATATATTTATTTCAATCCAATAAGAAATTCAGGAGAAATTTATTATGATATATTTTAGAAAATTAAATTCGTTATTGGTGAAAACAAACATCAAAAATATACGCAAAAACAAGATATATTTTTGAAAAGAGGTCAGGTTCCACATTTTCGGGTTAACTAAAACAATAGTCCCTTGGGTGGCTAATAAAATTCAATACAAACAACAGGAAATGTGAAAAAACATAAACATCATTTTTCAAATAAAGCAGAAACCTAACAGTTTTACAATATTATACTCTTACAAATTGACATTAATTTTCACATTTTCATGAACTATTAAAGAAATAATAAGAAATTTTAAAGAAATATAATTTTGACACTTTTTGAAATTTACTAAAATCAATATTTCACTACTCTCAGGATTCTGAGGCACAACATTGAACAAAATTTACAGAAGTAATGCTATTCAGCAGGAAAATGTTCAGTTTTAAAATTTTACACGCTTTTTTAAAAAAACGTTTGAAGGCAAACTTTTTTATTCGGAATTATTTTTAAGAAATTATGAAATTTTAAGAAAAAATCTAATTAAGACCAATCTGCCTTGCTCCGTAGACCTAACATTTAATATTCAGTTCTCAGAGAACAAGAAAACTAATTTTATTAAAGTTATTTTTATAAATCCACGCAATTATTTTGTGTCTGGCAAGTTAAATGCTCAAGACGAATATTGATTTTTATTCGCATTTTTTTTTTGTTTACGATTGTTCACAAATTTTAAGATTTTGCTTGTATTATGTTTTAGTCAACATAACACAAGCTTGATTAATTAGTTAAACTCAACATAACACAAAGAAGTAGTAAAACTAAATGAAAAATTGCCGACGAATGTTGTTTTTTCCCAGAAAAGTTGGAAATATTTTTGTTGTGATAAGGTAATATCCTCTCTTTCCCTCGCTTTAATGTTATAATCCATCGATCAGTCAAAAAATAGTAAAGTTTATGGAAATTTATCTAGAAATTTTTTGAGTGATTAGTTAGTTGATTGGTTGTTAATTGCTTCATAAGTAAATAAATTTGTTGACAGATTAGTTGATTGTGATTGACTGATGGATTTTTTGGTTGATTAATTAGTTAATTTGTTGATTAGTCGATTGATTTTTTGATTGATTAATTGGTTGACTAATTAATTTATTTATTAACAGCTTAGTTGATTATGATTGACCGATTGGTTGTTTGGTTGATTAATTAGTTAATTTGTTGATTGATCGATTGATTTTTTGATTGATTAGTTGTCGATGGATTAGTTGATTAGTTGGTTGTCTGTTAGATAACCAACTAATCTGATTGGCCAATTGTTTGGTTGATTGATGGATTGTTCAATTTATTAGTTAATTGATTGATTGATTAATTGGTTCATTTGATTGGTTGATTAATTGTTCGATTGATTAATTTGCTGACTGACTGATTGATTGATTGGTTATATTCAGAAAACACTTTATTATGAAAAGAGCTTGGGTGACCATTTTGTTGTTGACTGAAACGATAGCCCTTTGAGTGGCTTATTTGCTCTAATCTTTAGAATGAACAGAAATTGAGTTCGATTACAAATGTGAAATGTTTAAAAAATCGCGTCCACAGTCAAATATTGTAATGGAGAGCATTACTCAATATAACAAAGCGGGACTGGATCCGAATCCGGAATAAACACTTGTAAAATGGATCCAAATCAAGTTTCTATTCTTAGGAGATCACCTTCACATTTTCACCCCATTATCGTGTGCCCAACCAATTTGTTACTTCCCCTTATCGCTAATCATTCCAATATCTCTGATCTCTCTCCATCTGATAATTTCCTATTCACTACACTTCTTATATAATAATTGTAATTTATTGAACATAAGTCACGGTTCTTTCACAAGGCGAGGTTCTCAATTCAAATTAAGCAATAAAGTAGTTCAAGACGGATAGTTGGAGGGGAAAGCGCATGAGAACCTTAAAAAAGGTAAAATAATAAGAAATGCTAAAATAATCGGTTTAAAATGTAATAATACTATTAGAGTGCCTAAGTCATCTAACATGAGATGTTCCTGCTGTCGACAAAAGTACTATGGTAAAAATCGTAAGGAAATGTACTTCTGCTTCGGAGATAAATTAAGAAAAAATAAACTGTAACCGGAATCTGCATATAATGCAGTCCGCGTGACTTTGACTTATCAGAAATCATCCCGCGGCTGAGCGTGAGTTTGATTTGTATGGTCTAGAGTCTTTTTTTAGGGTTATTTGGTCTAAGGATGTTTTTTGTTAAAAGTTTGTTTTGATTATATTCATTTTTCTCAAAAGGAAAACATTTTGTAATTAAATTACTTGCAACTCAATTATCCTTGAATGAGTTGTGTATCCTTTTATTTTTACTATGCAAAAATCATTAAAAAAAATTTTATACAATGTAAAGGTACCACATCAAAACATCATGAGTTATTTCATAAAATATGAACAGGAATTTTATGAAAACACTATTTTGAATCACGAGAATCATTGTAAATATATACGACAGAAAGGTAGAATTATTTTTGATAATTCAAGAAGTTACGAATATTTTTTTTCTAAGTATATCGATTCAAATTATAGATCATTACGAACATTCAACAAAAACTATGGGGAGCTATGACTTCCATATTTACCTAAAGAAAGACAGCTCCTGAGAGGTGTTATCTGACTGTCCCCTTAAAGAATTTATACGTTATGAGAATTAACTCCAAAAGATGATTATGTAGCTCTAAACCTACTGTCTGACTGACTAATTATTTATTATCGGCACACTATGGAACAACACGATGGCTATTGGCTACGAACATCATAGCTTTAAACCTCGGTCACATAAAAAGGATGCACTGGAGATGGAATCTGACTCTTTATACTTCCCCAACACGCCACTCGAGGACTTGGAGCCTTGATGTATTTAGCGAACATCAGTCCTGCTACATAACAAGTCTTTTGTGGAATCAGGACTCCGACGACGCAACGGAAACAACGATGGCCATAATCTTTGGACTTTGACAACTGCGACCACAATCCTAACGCTATGTCAATTTAAATCGATTGGGATTATTTAATAACATCAGACACGAGAGCAACTGGTGACAGACCTCGTCAGTTTCAGCATCGGCCAAGTGGCGAGGGCGACACCTGAGCTGGTGCCTTCCTCTCCAAACCTCCACTTCACGTAAACAGGAAGCCTTGGCACCTCGACTAGATTTAAGGCGCATCAGTCTCACTATATGTTGGGCATCAGGGTTCAAACCCACGACTCGGCGGAAACAATGCCAGCCGCGAGTCCGAGACCATGACCTGTAGACTAATTTAAATCGAATAACAAATCAATGATCGTAATGCAACTAATTTTTTTCACGAAAATAAAGGTTAATATTTCTAAATTAATTCAAACAAAGCTTCGGATTGGTGACCTTACTCGTTCCTTTCACATTGCAGCCCTTTCATTGTTGACCCCGCAAGGAACACTCCGAAATTGATATCATTAAAAAATCATTTCAATGTTTCAGAGTAAAAAAAAAAAAACTCGCTCGAGCTGTGTATACCGAAAGCGAATGGGTAAGGTGGGTGTGAATAACGAATAAAAAGAGCCCACTCTCCTCAAAAAAAAGACTCGAGATGTTTTTCTAAATGAGATTTTTCCTCTCTTGGTTGCTCATCCGTGTCGAGATAGAAACCGAGTTCAAAACCCCGGCTCAAACTCCCCTTCTTCGACCGCACATCGCTTTGTCTCTCGAGAAGAAGCAAAAGCACCAGGAGAGCGTCCACAGGAAACGGTGATGCCATTCCGCGATAGATAAATGATAGCGTAAAATTGGAGTGTCACGGTCGCAAACACAGACGCCTCCTGCTTAGGTGACCAAACAAATGCTGGACTCGCACGAACATTTCTCGAGAGGAAATGAGAAATACTTCGGAACAACAAATTTGTCTTCATTCCGCTGTAGGTAGGCAGAGATAAGGATCGGTCTCATGGTCAGAGATGCTGCCAATTCTATTTATCTGAAAAGTGGTTTCACGCTCTGAAGCACCTATTTTGCTTTATTGGGGTTTCGTGAGGAACAAAGTCGATTTTTACACGACAAAAACTAACGACGTACCATAAAGAAAGTATTAGCCGGCCGTTCGGCGTGTGTCTTTTTTTATACGTCTCATTTCCAAACGTTTGTTTAACCCTGTAGTTAATCCGTATAGGCGTTTTCATACGTGTAAAAGGGAAGATATGAACTAGTGACTGTTATTTTACAGACTTTTCTATCACCAATACGCACCTAGTTTACTTTATTGGGGTTTTATCAGGAACAATGCCGAATTCTAAACGACAAAAACTAGTGATGTACGAGCACTATAAAGAGATTATAAGTCGTCATTCGCCGTTATCTTTTTTTTGAAACATTTAACTCCTACTATTTGTTTAATATTTGCTCATACGTATAGGGTTTTTTTTTGTGTTCGTAAAAGACAAGGTATAAGCTAGTAATTGCAATTTTCCCGACTTTTTCTATCAACGGCACGACACCCTGTTTGCTGTGTTGAGGTTTCGCGAGGAAAGAAGTCAATCTTTACTCGACAAAAACTGACAATACATCATAAACAAAATATTAGTTGGTCTTTCGCTATGCGTCTTTTTCTAACCATTTCATTTTCTAATGTTTTCTAATGCTCTAGTTGATATGTATAGGCATTTTCGTGCGCGTAAAAGATGAGGTATAAACAAATAATTCCAATTGTACCGACTTTTTCTATTATCACCTTGTTTACTTTATTGGGGTTTTGTCAGGAAAAAACTAACAAGTTCGCGTAAAAGTCGCTTTTTACTAGAAAAAAAGTAACAAGGTACAATTCGTCGGCTTTTCGTCGTATGTTTTTTTTCAACATTTTATTTCCCCCTGTTTGTTAATATTTACTGCAGGTAATCCGGATAGGCTTTTCGCATGCGTAAAAGACACGATATAAAGTAGTGATTGCAAATTTACCGACTTTTTCAATTGCTTGTAATTGGTAAAATTTTCAAACTGGTTTATTAATAAATAACGAAGAATAATATAAACCGTGAATAAAATTCTGTATCATTCATTATTATTAACCTTGAATATTCGTAATTATAAAACATTTTACTTGATTTTTGTACGCCGTGGCAAAAGTATATGAAAATAAATTACATGCTAAGCATAAATAAAAAAATTCATCAATCTCTAATCCTATTATAAGTAATATGTACACATGAATAATTGTCAATAAAATTAATTTTAAAAACATATAATTAAATTCGCTACCTTTTTATCAACATATATTTAAAAATAATTTTACTGTCTAGGTTTATTTTGTTTATGAGAGAGCGAAAATTTACATTTTGTAATGAATTTGTATGAGAATCAATAAACATTCGTCCTATATTATTTCGAAAGCTCATCATTTATTTTCGGTATCTCTATCCTATTACAAAGAACAAAATACGTATTATTGTTATGTACTTAATTTTCCAAATTTTTCCTGTAAACTGATTTGCATGAAGTGTAATTTGTAGTACAAATTCCGTCGTTAAATTTGAAAGTGATTAAAAAGAGAGTTATACGAAAAGCAACTATAGTTATGATAAAAATTAAAAGTGTGTATTAATCTGAATGTGCGAAACAAAGTTATTAAACAGATTTAGAGCAATTTCAAAATATTCTTCATATCATTACCAAAAGCTGAATTATTATTAAAGCAGTATATTTATAAGTAATTAATTAAAATAAAAAAAAAGAAAGAAGCGTGTAAATATGCAGTTTAAGTCCATTTTATCCCTTATAATAATAAGTTTTCATAAGTTTTTCCTATTCTTATTGCACGTCCTTAACTGTTTAAATCTTCCTAAATGCTCCAAATTAGCATTAATGAAATTTTAATCTGAATTAAGATGAATTAATATTAGTGTACAAATTACCTCATTTTTCTAACTGGATATACATTTTGCGAATAGAATACCTAGATTTTGATGTCTCCAATGGATAATTTCTTATTCGAATCTATTGACTTATATTTTACTATTTTTTTCAAGAGAATGGCTATCAAACCAAGGTAACTTTTAAAATTTGACCCATACAAAATGGTTAAACGTACAGCTAATATCTCTTATTGTGAGATCTTGAAAATATTATCTCAAAAAATAAATTGGAACATTTCATTTTTCGAGAAATGGTGATTCATGTACACAAAATAAAAAAAAGTATTACTGTCCGTTTTAAACAGAAAGTCGTGATGTCATCCCAACAAATGATTTATTTGATTTTAATTTTTTAAAAAAACAGAGATTTATGGCACCACAATGTCTAGGAGTGATATCACAAGTGATTGCTTACTAAGGGAGCTATAGTAAAACCATTGTAAGTCAAGCTCGAGTAATACTGAACTATATTTTGACAGGGAATTCTGACAGTATCGAGGACCCATCAAATATAAACAAGAGTTTTTTTTTTTTTTTTTTGCACTTCTGTGATAGTTTGCCAGTCCATTTCCTTTCAATTATCCTTATGGCAGTTTTACGGCATTGTTTTATTGGAAGATATCTACTTGTAGCTTATGGAAATCACCATTATCATGTAAATTGAAGCGTAGTGAATAAGAGAGAAGAAAGAAAGGAGACTGATAGAAGAAGCTACAGAGGAGTTACCCGATAAATGGTTGGAGAAATCGACAGTAGCAGGAGACAGAGAGTTAGTGGGTAGGTAAGAAAATGAATAAAAATCTGTAGTAATAGAACTGAAGTGAGAGATTCTTCGACAGCTGACGTCGAAAACTGTTTCGATGCCGACTCGAACTCACTTTTAGAAATTGCGAAAGAGATGGTGAGGTTTAATAGCGCACAGGAGCCAAATAAGGTGTGTCTGTGATGTGGACGTTTGGGAAACGGAAAAAACAAAAATTGGTTGAGAAGAAGGAGGGTCGAAAATAGAGAAGGTGGGGTTTACCGGCGACGCAACAGCCGTGTTTACGAAAGTTATGACCATGCTACGGCTAACGAAATGTAATTGTAATCTAGAATTTAAAAAAAACGAAAAAATAATAATAAAAATTGATTGAAAAGAAGGATAATATCGAAAATAGAGAAGGATTGCTGAAGTATCTCGGAGGAGGGTCGCCTGTGTTTATCGAAGACAGTAAATACTACGGGAAAGAAATGATTACTAAGGAACCTTGGGGTCATAATTCCTATATATTCCTAAAGAAGGTAAACCCCTGAGGGCCCCACATACACATACTTAATATAAGTATCGATTGTTGGATTATTTATATGTATATAAAGTTGATTTCTGAAGTGCGCGCTAACTCTCTTCTGTATAAATCTTAATTAAAACAAAATGAATCAAATACTAAGGAGTTACACCGGAACGTTATCCTGTTACTTACCTAAATTGTACCACTGTAATTGATCCATGTATCCTGTAACTCTCCCATGTATCCTATTTCAGATCTACGCACTTTCCCCAGACTATTGGGAGCTTTATTATTCACGTGTGACGAAAAGAAGTCAAACAAAGTCAATTCCGTCCCAATCTCACTATTTCATTCCATGCAACTATTTCGCCGTTTCGTGCTTCATAAATTATTGCCGTAAAAAAAAAAGCGGAAAGACTACTAATAATATGATCAACGGTTTCCTAATGAACTGGTTGAAGCGTCTGCCCACACGTTTCGTCTGTCTGTATTTTATCAAAAGTTATTTCTTGTGAACGTCTGGCCTTTAATATCTGAATCGGACTGAAACATTACGGTCTGTCACGTTTTCGACGTTGATCTAGATGACAAGGTTCCAAAAAGTCAAAAGGTTCTGTGTATCAACAGCTATTTTTAGATCATTAAAGCATTTATATAATTTATCAATTAAGAGACCGGATCTATCTCTCAAATACAAACGAGACATTTTCGAAGGATATTTTCTGAATCACTGCTTATCAAAACTACACAAATGTCGTTAAATGTTGTTAACCTCTTTAATATCTAAACATTTTTACCAACGTATTAGGAATTTTTTATCCCATGTTTGTAAATGTATGTCGCGATAGCCGAGTGAGTGGTATTATTTTTGTCCAGTCTTGGGTTCGAGTCAAGATCCCACCGAAGATCCACCGTGTACCGGTGTGATGCACATTAAATCAGTCGAAGCTACAAATTTTTCTATTCCCGTGGTGTGGAAGTTTGAAGAATTAAGAGTCAGCTCGGGGATCGTCTTTGTCCCTTGAATGAGGTTCGAATTGACGAGGTCTGTCACCAATAGTCTTTATATTTAGAACCAATTTTGCCTCAAAGTACTTAATTTTTCCCATTCATGTTTAGAGTAAAATTCTGCAAATAACTGAAGATTTATTCTTAATTTCTTATAACATTTTTTCTTTTTTCTTTTCATTTATTTTAAATTATTTTTTTAATCCCTTTTGCGGGTCAATCTATTACTCGTGCTCCCTGGTCGATTGGTTTGACTCTCTCTCTCTATTTATTTGCACTACATGTCTTATTGTACATTTTTTTGTAAGTGATTCATACATATACTTTTGATGCTAACACTATTAAAGAACTTTGTGCTCTGTGTGTATATGGTGTGGATGGTGTATGTAGTATATTGTGCATAGTGTAAATAATGCTTATTTGTACACATTCGGCTTTCCATTTTTATGGGATTTTTGAATTCTTGACTCTCTAATACAAATTAAAAATTTCTTATATATATATATATATATATATATATATATATATATATATAAAGTTTTTCAGCATTCTGGACTAGTTATTACTTTCTTCTTTACAAAGATTTGAAAAACTGTTTCTTTTAATATTGTTGTATTATTGTGCATTTACTTACTTTTGGCTTTCCAGTCTTCTAATGCAGTTGCCTAATGTAAATAATCCCCGTAAATTTAATCTATTTTGTGATTCTTCTCATATTGCTGTGATGGTAGTTCACTCAGAGAAGACTGATTCAACGATATATAAGCGAAATAGAAATAAAAAAAAAGAATAGATAGAAGATAACGACGAATTGATAGATTCGTAGATTGAAATGAAATATCGCAATCAAACGTTTCAGTTGGAAGTCAATGTGCTATAATCGAGGAGTGCTTGGATCGAAATGAGTGATTTGGTAAGCTAAGATTTTACTATTAGAATATAAAAAAGACTAACTGAGTATTACGATGGATTTTGGAGAGAGAGAGATCTTAGATATTCTAAATAAACGGTTTTGTTTGTCTCTCGTGTATCTTCAATTGGAGTCTTGAACTTATTGGATGTATAATTAAACTTTCAGATGGCTGTAGAGTTATATAAATAATCCAGGAAATACGTCAATATTATCGGTATTTACTCATTTGCCCTCTAAGGGACTATAGTTTTAGGTGGATCACTTTTGGTGTAAAAGATCACTCAGTAGATCAATTTTTTTATCTTTTGCTTCAATTTTAATAACTTTTATCTCAAACATATTCAATTTAATAATTTATCGTTTCCTTCAATTTTAATTTCGGAAAAGTTTATTATTATCCATTTCTCGATATTTCATCATTTATTTTAATTCTTATATTTAATTGTGTAATTTAATAATTATTATTAAAAAAGCGCCTCTTGGATGGCCAAATCTGTTCTTTGTAAAACTTTGCATAGAAATTTGTTTATTTTTTCGTGCGTTAGTATTTTATTATTTTCTTTGAATTATTGCAAAACAAGAGACCTATGTAAAGGCTTACATTCCATTCTTTAAAAAAATTATCATTTTTATCTATTAACAGTCATTACTACTTAAGATCATATGATGGCATTAAGTGGAATTATTGAAAAGTAAGACATATATAACATTAAATTTACTACTTTTCAATCTTTTAATATATTCACCGCATCCCCCATCATTGAATATCATCCTATTCAAATGCCTCTCAAACAACCTATATGTCACAGGATTTAAAATAAATTATTCTTGAGAAGGCCTCTTCTGGATAATGAGTAAAAAAAATATCGTTTAAAAAAAGACTTTCACCGAACAATCTTCTAAAAAAATGTCACAGCCTCGAGACAAAACCCGCTTTCGGATTCGTCGTAACTGAGTCACCACCCCGCTAATCCCCTACTCACTTTTTAAGAATGCAGTTCGACACCCTAACTACTTCCTAACACGACAGTGCCACTGGAAACCCAAAGACAATACGGAGTCCTAACCTTGGGTTAATGAACAAACACCCGACAAGAGTCTCTAACCTTGACTCGATTCCCAGAAGCAGAATCGAGTCGAATTAGAGAAAAATGTCTCTGGATGCTGCTGCAGAGGCCAACAACCTTCCCGCCGGTGCTGAGCAGTTTATCCGTGATGACATCCTATGGAAGTATCAGTCTTATTTTGATACGCACGAGAGTCGCTACACGTCGGCCTGATTTACATTTGCGCTAACGACTCAGCCAGAAAACGCTTCGGAATCTGACATGGCCCCAGGCCCAGGAGGACTTTGAGCAGAAACTATCCACTTGGAGAGCACGTCACGATGCTTCTCGAGAAGTGGTCATTTCGGCACAGAGAAACTTGCCTCTGGAGTATTGAAAAAATATCAAAAAAGGATGTGTATGATGTGGATGTAAACAGACGCGAAGGAAAATTGTACTTCGAACGGTGATTACCTGAAAATGGAACGTTTAATTGAATCGTTAACGTGGAAAGGGACGTAAATAGAATCTTTTGAGTCAGTGACTTATAAGGAGTTTTGGTATGGCAGCTGCTTCAAGCGTTTTATCAAAAAATATAAGTTAAAAAACACACACTTTTAAATTGAGCTTTTATATAAAGATAGACTCTCTAAAAGTATAAAAATATTTTTAATGTAAAATATAATGTATAACATAAGCTTGAGGCCCTTGACTGAGATGCCTAGGTAATGACCGATAAATTAAATACCGTAACTATTTACTTATATACGAACGAGATCACACAAAAGAAGTATTACCGTTTCAAGCTTTCATAAATTATATATATATTTTTGCATTTAAAAACATTTTTATATCTTTCAGTCCATCTTTAAATAAAAGCTTGCTTAAAAAATGTTCTACTACTTATATTTTTTAACATTTGCTAAAATTTTGTTGTTTTGAGTAAAAAAAAGGCGTCATCAAATATGCGTGGGCATAAAAATAAAGAATACATAGTGTTAAGTTCAAAAGATCGACATTATGGTACTTTCTGATAATAATAATTACAATTAGTATGCTTAAGGAATATTTATTTAATATTTTTGGATTGCTTTTATTTTAATATTAGAGCGGAGTATTATTACTTACTTTAATAATTTATTATTTAGCCTTATTTTAACATTTAATAATTTATTATTGTAGCAGAATCGTCCGCTTTTATTGTTTTTTTTTTTTGTCAAAAGTTGGCATTGTTTTTGTATTCTAGAATGTTTTGCTTCTGAAAATCATAATACATTGAGGAAAGTATTTTCTTTTCTTGATACTAATTGCTTCTGTGGATCCTGGGAGTCGGAACTATGCTTACTTTACGCTAATTAATGGTCATTTTGAATAATTCTACTTTTTCGAGAACTTAACTGAAAAAATGGACGTTAGCACATGTTAAAATGAAATTAGCAAAGCGAATTTCAATTTCTTAAAAATTCCTTTTAGTCAGGAAATTTAGTTCTAAAAAGCGATTAGGAGAGCTATATGTGTGCGCGAAATTTCAACTCAATTAGACTTTGTTAAGTGCAAAATCCGCCCCTCCCCTCTAAGCCCGTCACTGATTGAATTTACCGCAGTTTTGCATAGTCATCGGAGTTGTACGTGTATGCAAATTTTCAGCTTGATCGGATGATTGAAGTGAGTTATAATTCGAGTACAAATTTTGAACTCTGTATAGACATTCATGCGAACATAGGAAGTTTAATAAAAGCTTCAGTTTTGTGGTAATTTATATCGGATTATTTGTGGTTCAGTTTTGTGGTAATTTAAATCGGATTTTTATGGTAGTTAATTGTATTGTAGTTAAGTGTTACAGTTCTTATGTTTGTAGTTTCTTTTTGAAACTTGCTAAAAATGTATGAACTTTCCCTAGAGATCAAAACTATCGTTACGGTACCTGGAGCACCCCCTTTGACAAGGAAAAATGAGTTTATGTATACTGTCAAATTTAAATAATCCTCTTTCTTTCACTATCTCTCTCTCGCACACATACAAACACACTTTTTAAAATCAAAAGCAAATGAAGTTATGATTTAATATTGAGATATTTGAATACTTATGTATACAGATATCTCAACTTCAATATCAAATTTAATAACGATTTTATCGCCTAATCGTTCGCTTTCATTATTTTTGTTGCCAAAAGTTTGCATTCTCATTCAAGACAGAGTTATTTTTTAAAGATAATGGTATTACCATACCTATAAAGCTAACAAAAAGTTTTTTTAATTCAATAATCATAAATATATAAATAAATTATCATAAATGGAAAATTATTTCGTTCATTCAAATGAAACTTAAAAGCATTCTTTCACACATCAATTTAGAGAAATATAAATGAAAATGTAAGTATTCTTCCCCTTTGTGTTTTTATTAGTTGTCTTTTTTAAGAAAATGTATGCAACTTTTTTCGTATAATTTACGGAAATTATCCCTTGGATGTACAGTGAGAGAAATCTTACAAGAAGGATAATGGAAAAGGAAGCTTTATTTGCAAATACCACGGAAATGAAGGAGCACGAATAGCAGAAATTTTGCATAGATCAGCAACATTAACAAATACAAATCACTAGCAATAACAGTAATAGCCCTTTCAATTATGCTCAGCTCACCAACTTAATAGATCTAACTGGGGGTAAGTTTAGCTTGTTCTAGTTTATTTTTTACGTCGCACTAGAAGCAACAGGAGGGCTATTAGTGCCGGACCTCGTCATTTTGAACCTCGGTCAAGTGACGAGGACGACACCTGAGCTGTCACCCCCTCTCCTAACTTCCACTCCACGCCACGGGAGGACTTTGGACCTCGACAGATTCAACATGCATTAGCCCCGGCTGCACGGTGGATGTTTAGTGGCCAAGGATCGAACCCGCAACTGAACGAAAACCACCGGCCACGAATTCGAAACCTTGACCACTAGGTTACCGCGGCTACCTTACTGTGGGTGAATCGCGAAAGTAATACTTTGGATTCAAAAGCAGGCTCCGACACACCTGGCAGATTCGTTCAGACATCGCATTTCTGCATATTTACAGTTGTTTTGGCCAGGTGTGACGTCACAAGGAATATTAAAGAGAAATTCTTTACTTCTGTCCGGATGCAGATATCGGGAACATTCGAGAATTTTCGAAAACCTTCATTTTGTCTCTAAAGTCACCAAGTTCATCACCAACATCAGGGATCTTTTCTTGATTCTTCTTGGGTATCCGACGAAATCTCAGTAAATGTTTCTTTTAAAAAATAAGAGAACATTACAGGGAAGCGTCATAACAGGTTTGTAACAGTATTGTTATTATAAATATGTTAATACATTGGGATAAATTAAACAGTAATGCAGGAATTTTAAGGATACTTGAAGCGATTCTTTTACATAATGTTCCATGACTATAAACCGTAACGCTAGATAAATAATACTAGACAAATAATTTTAATTTCTATATATTTAACTATATCCCCCTCCACATAAAATTAGGTCTTTTTACTTACATTAGATTTAATCATTGACATTTTACAGTTTGTTTTATTTATCATCTTTTCGGCTCGGGTGTAATAGTTATTTTTATTTCCTGAACATAATGTTACTCCTAAGGAATTTCTGATGTCAACTGCAAATCTAGACTACTTTATTTATTTGAATACAATAAAGTGCGACAGAAAGAGAGAATAAAAACCATTTTGTGGAATTACAAAATAAACTTCCGATAGTTAAAAATATTTTGCATTTTTGAATGATATGTTTGTGGATTTTCTAATCATGAAACAATACTTATAACATTTTGAAATATCTTATAAATATAAATTCCACAGAAACCTTCATTATTTTCACTCTTTCGGATGCGTACTTTAATTGCATTCAAATAGCTAAAATAGCCTAGATTTGGGGAGGAAAGTAGAAATTCCATAAGATTATCGTCACGATCATGAATTCTAAATGGCTGGTAGGCGAGAGCCTTAATGTGCTTTTCGAAACTTTTATCGTATTTTAGACAACTCTTTACAGCAGCTTATCCAAATCTGGCTCTTGCGCAATAAACTCTCACTGTCACTCACTCTCTCTATGAAACCCTTTTTTTTCCTCGCTAAATTCTTGTTTTGGAAGGTTGTTCCATGATTTGAATATAAATTTTTAGAATAGATGACAGCAGGAAATATCAGTGCGTTCAAATTTACATAAAAGTCGATTAACCGAAGACGTTTTTCAAATCAAATTGTTACTTGGAGTATTTCATCGCGATTAAAATATTTTTTAATCAGCATACGGTAATATTGTGAAGGGCTTAACATTTGTAAAACTTTTATTGTAACTATACGATGTATGGATATAAAATAACGAGACTGATGCTGCTACAGAAGAAAAAACCGAAACTTATAATGTATCGAAGGAAGTGTATGGTAATGAATGTTTATAGCGTACACATGTTTTTGAGTGGTTAAAGCGTTTTCAAGATGGCCGAGAAGACACCCAGGGCCCCCTTCCTCGTCAAAAACGGATGACACTATCGAAAAATTGATAATCTGGTTCGATCTGACCGTCGGCTTGGTATTCGTGCTATTGCCGAGTCTGTAGGAATTGACAAAGAATCCGTGCGGCAAGTTTTATATAAAAAATTTCATGCAAAAAGTTTGTGCCAAAATGATCTCTAAAATTCTCCCTTTTCATCAACAAGAAGCTCGCAAAAAATTACCTTTTCAATGTCATTGAAAATGACTCAAACTTATTGGAAAGGATATTAATGTGTGACAAATTGTAGTTTTTTACTTATAATCTGGAAAAGAAGTGCCAATCCATACACTGGAAAAGCCAATATTCACCGAGAACTAAAAAAAACTCGAATGAGCAAATCAAAATTCAAAGCAGGTGATGATTGTTTTTTCCAACATGAATGGGATTGTATACCTTCACTGGGTTCATGAAGGGGTCAAACTATTAATCAACATTACTACCTTCACGTTTTTGCTGAATTCCCCGAGAGAATAGGGAAAAAACGATCCGAATTGTGTAAGAACAAGTCATTCCAAATTGTCTGTCAAGAGCTTTCTAGCCAAGCACAGCATCCCATTATTAGACAATCCTCCTTACTCCGCCGGATCTTCCGTCATTCAACTTCTGCCTCTTTCCTGAGTTAAAATCTACATTAAAAGGAAGAAAAAAATTGAAACTGTAAAAGTGAAAGCGGCACGCGTCCTGAGACAGCTGTCAGAAGAAGACTTCCAGTACTGTTTCAAATAATGGATTTAGTTTTTATTAACGTCACACGTGAAGCAATACGAGGGCTATTGGCGACGAACCTCATAATTTTGAGCCTCGATCAAATGACGAGGACGACACCTGAGCTGTCACCCCTTTCTCCTAACTTCCACACCACGCGAGAGCTTTGGGCCCCGACAGATTTAACGTACAACAGTCCCGGCTACACGGTGGGTCTTTAGCGGGCAAGGATCGAACCTGCGACTCAACAAAAACCGCCGGCCACGAGTCTGAAACCATGACCACTAAGCTACCACGGCCACGTGTGAAGTTTGAAAGAAAACCCATGTTCAAAAAACTCGTTTTTTACCGGTGTTTTTAGTACTTCAAGAAAACCTGCTGGGCTTCACGAACAATTTACTACACAGTACACTTTCGTACTATATCACACTGTGCCTATACAATTGCAAATTGTACGAATTTGATATGTAACCCTCTATTGATTGATTGATTTGATTTTTGTGGGATATAGAGCAGCAAGGGCTGTGTAACCCTCTAGAAAACTATAAACACTGTATTGAAATAAAACTGACAGCTACATGGCGGGTCTTTAGCGACCATGACCACTAGGCTACTTCAAATAAGGGATGATTCGCATAGAGCGTTGTTGGGATAGAGGAAGGGTGTATAATGAAGGTGATGATAATTAGTAAATATGTAAGAACTGAAAATAAAATATTTTACAGCATCAGTCTCGTTATTTAATAGCCCCACCACATATATTTAGTGTAATTTGGATTTTAAATAAAAAAGGAATGAAACTTTTAACAATCAAGTAGAAAAACTCAAAGATTTTAAGAGGTGAGATAAAATTCTTGAGTATTTAATTGATTTATACTTATTTGCAGAAGATGAATTTTTTTTTTATCTATAAAGTTTTTGATACAGTGGCACAAACAATTGAGGATACACCTTACTTTTACTTGATAAATCCAACTTTCAATCAAAATAACACCTTAACCAGAAGTGCAAACGAATTTTTATTCATAGACATAACAAAAGGTTTAATTAACAGTAAAAATAAAGAAAAATCAACGACAAAATTCTAAAATAAAACTTTTTAGAGGCATTTCAAATAATCATAAGCAGATTTTTACCTCAAAAAATTGAGGATACACAAATGAAATTTTTGTTTAACTACCACTTGACTTCTTTTTGCTTGCTACTAATCATCTAAGTTTGGGAAATTTTATCCTAAACTTTTTCAACTGTTATTTCTGTCTTTTGAAGTTGGTTATGAGAATATAAAGCTGTAATTTTAAATGGAAAATGGCTCCTCGGAAAGACACTAGTATTGATGTAAGAAAATTTATATTAAGGTTATTTAAGAAGGGAAAATCTTATCGTGAAATAGCTGAAATTGTCGGTAGAAGTCACTCATGTGTCCAGAAAATCATTGGGAAATTTAAACGCGATGGATTAATTCAAAATAAGAGTGGAAGAGGAAGGAAAAGTATTCTGAGTGATGTAGCTAAAAGGAAAATTTTAAAAGATATCGAGATTAATCCTAAACTGAGTGCAGTCAAACTAGCTGCAGAAACTTCTCGAATAATCTGCAGAAGTGTAAGTGTTGAAACTGTGAGAAATGTGATTAGACATGCTGGATATAGCAGTCGAGTAGCTAGAAAGAAACCTTTCACAAGCTTACAAAATCAGAAAAAGCGTTTGGAGTTTGCAAAAACTCATCAGTTGAAGACAGAAAACTTTTGGAAGAAAGTTATATTTAGTGATGAAAGTAAATTCAACATTTTTGGAAGCGATGGTCGTCATACCGTTTGGAGAAAGCCGAACACCGCTTTGGATCCAAAAAATTTACGTCCTACAGATAAACATGGTGGTGGCTCCGTCATGGTTTGGGGTTGTATGGCTGCAAATGGGGTAGGAAATTTAGTTTTTATAGATGGTATAATGGATCATAAGCCTTATATAGTCCTACTCCGCAACAATCTTAAAGAAAGTGCACAAAAATTGGGTTTAGATGGAAATTTTATATTTCAGCACGACAACGACCCCAAACACACGGCACGTAATGTCAAAATGCGGTGTCTTTTTCATTGTAAACAGCAATTACACACACCGCCACAGTCCCCTGACATCAATGTCATAGAAAATTTGTGGGCCACACTAGAAACAGCGGTCCAAAAACACCAGATTAGAAACAAAGCCCATTTAAAGCAAGTGTTGCAAGAAGAATGGGGTAAAATATCTCCAGATACCACTAAAAAATTGGTCGAATCGGTACCAAGACGTTTGGAGGACATTATAAAAGCCAAAGGACATGCAACAAAATACTGATACTGTCTATGCATGTAATATATCGAAAAAATTTCATTGGTGTATCCTTAATTTTTTGAGGTAAAGATCTGCCTATGTTTACTTCAAATATTTGTGAAACTTTTAATTTTAGATATTTTTTGTTGATTTTCGTTATTTTTACTGTAAATTAACCCTTTTATTACGTGTAAAAGTAAAAATACGTCTTCTATTCTAGTTAATGTGTTATTTTCATTAAAAGTTGGATTTATCAAGTGAAAGTAAGGTGTATCCTCAATTGTTTGAGCCACTTTATGTTAAAATATTTCTTTAATGATTCCTGAATTTAAAAAGAAAAAAAACTCATTCAAATTTTCAAAAATATTAAAATAAGAGCCCTCATCAAAACAAATGCTGTTCTATATTTATATTATGTACAAAAATAAAACGGCAGAGGTCTTATTATAAAAGGATATAAAAACATGCTGAACTTTCGTAAGTGAAATATTCAAAAAATAAATTTAATCAAACAGTTTCTTATTCCATTTATCTTTCGCACACATAATTAGAAGTCAATAATAATAATTACCATTTTTGATTTCTTGAGGTTATTTATTGATGAATTAAAAATTTCTATTTAGTTCATGAAACTAGAATTTAGAACGAGGAATTCTATTTAGTTTCAATCGAATCTAAAATAGTTTTTTTCCCTCCTCTTCTTAAAAGTTGATTATCTTAGTTTATAAGGTGAACGTTTCAATTCGGAAAAATATTTTAAAATATGAAATTTAATATTTTAATATGCATTTAAAAATGCTTTGTATATCATACTAGATGAATAATTTGAAAAATTTTCATATTTAAAACTTATTATATGTGAAAATGCATACATTTCCAGTCTCGCTTGAAGTAAATACTGTAACAAATCATAATTTTCTATCAAATTGTCTAAAATTTCGAAATAAAAAAAGTTATTTCTGGTATGTCTTTTCATAGTTAAGCGAAAAATCATTTTTCTCTTTTTTTTTTACTTATACATGCTAATAAAATATCCTCAGTGTATAAAATGATCATAAGTAATTCAACATTAAAACACGTTTTGCAACATACTTATATCGTTATTAACATTGTCATCGCGAGCAATAAATATTGTCACAAAAAAAAAAGATAAGTTCTAAAACGTTCTTTCATTTTATTCCGATTTAAAATAAGCACTATCAAAATTAAATTACTAATGTGGAGCGTTTACTTAATTTCATCTCTAATAAAAGATTATGATTGAGAATTCAATTCTTAATTTAATAATAACAAAACGTCGAGTCCAATAGAGTACTGAAGTGTCACTAGACTAATGAATTGTCTGCTTAGGGACTGAATTATATCAGGTATATACTCTTAAAAGATCTCATTACATTTGTTTGCACCTATAGGCTCATCCGTGTGGTGACTGGGTGGAAAGAATAGTCCCACTGTAGCTCATGTATGCTGTAAGAAGCGAATTAATGGGTACCCAGTATCTGGGGGTATAGCGGGGCACGCTCCCACTGGAAACTATATCAGGGGACCTCAGGGGCTTGCTTTAATTTTAGTAGGTACAGGCATCATGACCCCTAGGCACCCTAGTAATCTTTTCCTTTCCCATGGGGTTTACTGTCTTTGGTAAACACGGGTAACGCGCCCCAGGATACCCTAGCGATCCTTCTCTATTTTCGACCCTCCTTCTTGTCGAACTTTTGATTTTTTTTCATTTTTTTCAAACGTCTGGATCACAGTTACATCCTCTTTGGCGCAGCATAGCCACTTCTGACTCTTTCCCCATTTAACTTCACTTTCACTCACACCTATATAGGGTGCTCTCCTCAATCTCGTTACTTCCTCTGTCTCCTCTTATCTCAAATTCCTCTAATACTTCCAACGTCTTTATCTGATCATTTCCTATTCACCACTACTTATATAGTAAAGCTGATTTGCATAAGTTGCGGTTCTTTTACAAAGCGAAGTTCTCATCTCAAATAAAGTAGCAATACCCTATAGTTAGTTACTAGTGGAAAGTCTAATATGACGCTTAATAAATAAAAATAATAATTTTTTTCAATAACATAAGACATTTTCCAAAATTATTTTGCCCCCATATCTAAATAGAAACTAAATTGATTAACTGCTGGTCAAAACAGCGTAACATCTCATTTCAATACCAATATTCTAATCTCGTCGACGTTAATTGTTCCCTTTGACAGTTAGTCAGTGCCTCGTTTGCCTTCCATTGTTCACTGAACAGTCAAAACGCTTAGATATCGGTATCTCTTTATGTATTAACTAATGTAGTCATTTGTAGCTTCTTTTAAAGATCCTGTTCTTATCAAAGGCCGCCGCTTTATGCGGAACGAACGATGACTATCGAGGGAGGAACTTGTTTGGAGAAGAATCGCATCTTTTCAATTGATTGCTTTTGAGTGGCTCCTCCGCGGACATTGAAACTGCAGTCGACAAGGGGGGAGCACGCTTTGTTTTAGGAACACATCTCGTGGTACAATTCGTGAGAGAGAAGAATGTGGGTCGCTAGACGACCTGAGGTTTCGTGCTTCGCGGGAGGGATCTTTCTCAGAAGGGTGGAATTATTTCTTGATGGAAATAAAGGGATGGTCAGAGAAATGCAGATGAAGCGTTCTTGGAATGCGACCCGATCAAAAGATTCTCCAGGAGATGTAGCACAAGGTAAAATATATTACATGCGAACTTCCGTGTTAATGGATGAAGGTACAAGTTTTGAAAGTGAGGGCTGGCTGGTTATTTGAAAAATGCAAAGTAGGTAAATATAGCTGCGGTTAATTTCAAATGCATACGTACGCATTTCCACTTTGTATGTTGTTTAGTTTTAGTTTTTTATTAACGTCGCATTAGAAGCAAAGCGAGAGCTATTGGCGACTGACCTCGTAATTTTGAACCTCCTTGTGTGTTGTCGGTAAAATAGTATCAAGTACTTTTTTTCAATGTGAGAAAAAATAAAACTTTTTAGAAGACTGTTCTATTTTTCTTATATTCCCTTTTTCATTGGTGAAACTAAAGCTGGAACGCCTTCCTATTATTTGTTTCGTGCTTGTTTACTAACATTGCATTCAAACGTAACACGAGGGGTACTGGCGACGGACCTCGAAATTTTGAACCATTGATCAAGTGACGAGGACGACTCCTGAGTTGGCACCTTCATCTCCAAACTATGCCAACGGAAGGACTTGGGACCTTGATTAGATTTAGCATTTTATTATCCCGCTACATGGCCGGTTTTTTAGTGTCACCAGGGCTCGAACTCACGACGCAATGCCGACCGTGAGTTCGAAAAGGAAAAAAAAAAGAACTTTAATGCTAAAATTAGAAAGAAAATATTATTTAATACATGTCAATACGAAATACTTTTGATGAAATTTGTTCAAGGAGTGTATTTTTTTTTATAAATATATGATTTAGTAACATGTTTTTAATTCTCCATTCGATGGTTTGGCCCATTCTATATTCGGGCACCAATCCAACAGTTAGCATTTAGAATTTTTTTTTTTTTCGGATATGGGAGTTAGTTACCCTTGACTACCACTTCGCGACACAGCTCTTCGCTTGGAGTTTACTGTAGCTGTCAGTTTTATTTCAATACAGTGTTTATAGTTTTCTAGAGGGTTACATAGCCTTTGCTGCTCTATATCCCACAAAAATCAAATCAATCAATCAATAGAGGGTTACATATCAAATTCGTACAATTTGCAATTGTATAGGCACAGCGTGATATAGTACGAAAGTGTACTGTGTAGTAAATTGTTCGTGAAGCCCAGCAGGTTTTCTTGAAGTACTAAAAACACCGGTAAAAAACGAGTTTTTTGAACATGGGTTTTCTTTCAAACTTCACACGTGGCCGCGGTAGCTTAGTGGTGATGGTTTGAGACTCGCGGCCGGCGGTTTTTGTTGAGTCGCGGGTTCGATCCTTAACCGCTAAAGACCTACCGTGTAGCCGGGACTGATGCACGTTAAATCTGTCGGGGCCCAAAGCTCTCGCGTGGTGTGGATGTTAGGAGAGAGGGGTGACAGCTCAGGTGTCGTCCTCGTCATTTGATCGTGGTTCAAAATTATGAGGTTCGTCGCCAATAGCCCTCGTATTGCTTCACGTGTGACGTTAATAAAAACTAAACCTTAAAAAAATTCAAACTTTACACTTTGCATAACATAATTTTTATACCTTAAATTTCAAGAGAAAAGGGAACGTTGAGCCAAATTAAATTTATTCAATAATTAATTTTAATAATTTATTTTATTATTTGACGTTTATTAAATTTATCATCTAGGATAAATGCGAGTAAAATTTTTAGCTCAATTAAACATTACGTTAATCAGTTAACCTACAGTAATGTAATTAAAATTAAAGCAAATGATAAACTATTAAACTATGTATTTGGCGACCATTTGGCGAGAAACTTGGCTTAAAATTTAATTCTTTAAATAATTAGTTTTAATCAATTAATTTTTATTAATTGTAATTAAATTATTGTATTGTGATCCCAAACAATTATGTATAGAAAATTTTGGCTTAATTGAGCGCTTTAAAATGTGAAAAAAGAGTTTTTAAAATTTTGAACTAGACAAAGTTACGATGCGAGTTAAAGAAAATCCATTAATAAAACAAATCACCATAAGTGTGTGACAAAAGTAACTCATCACCACTTGTTTTAACTATCATTAGATAACAACAATGTATTCTTTGTGCAGTATTTTTTTTATGAATATAAGATTATTCAATTAAATTAATGCCCAATGTTTGAATTTAATTTTGTAGTTACTAGAACGAGAGAAGTATATTGTTGTGTATATTTATATCATCTATAGAGGTTCATAATGTGCGTAAAAAACTCACACACGTTAAATACATGTTTTAATTACAGAAATTTTTGTCTAAAGCAGAAGTCGGCAAAGTATAGGTGGAGGGCCAAATCCAGTCTGCGCGTTAATATTGTTTTTGCTTCAAAAACATATTACACGAAAACTACAACAGAGTTTAACGAATCTTGATGCAAGTGTTACAGCCATTTGCATATTTCATAATCCATTCGGCTGTACAACTGAGGAGCTTCCTCCAGGTTTCCAACTGGAAGAAAATGATCTGCAAAATGATATGAAAAAAAAACGATGTTTAAAGAGGTAGGTTTAACTCAGTTCTATAAACATTATGGAATAGATGTTGGAGTAGGTTGGAAGTGAAGATAATGATAGATATCCGAATAATGTGGCTCATTTACGAAACTGAGAACAACTAGTCTTATCTGAGAACTCCCTCAAGTGGTGGCGGTAGCCTAGTGGTCACGGTCGCAGACTCGCGGCCGGTAATTTTCATTGAGTCGTGGATTTGAGCTTTGATGCCACTAAAAACGTTTAGCTGAGGATGATGCACCTTAAATCTATCGTGGCTCAAAGGAAATTAGGAGAGGGGGCGGTGCCAGCTCAGGTATAGTTCTCTTCATTTAACTGAAGTTCAGAATTACAAGTCCGTCGCCAATAGCCCTTGTGTTGCTTCTGGTGGGACGTTAATAAAAACAATCAAAATCAAATCCCTTTGAGTGAGAATACATGACATTATAAACCACAGTGAAATATTCCAGAACACTGCTCTGGAAACGTAAAGAATGTTCTGGAAGGTTTTAGAAATTGTAATAAAAAAAGAGGACAATTAAATGCAACTTTTACATGAACATTTTATGTTTCCGGCTCTGGGTCTGAGCTATCGCTCTGTAGACGAGCGTTGTATCTTCGAGCAGCTACGTGGCAATACCTTTTGCGAGATAAATACAATCAATTAAAAATATATGTTCCGGGATTTATATTTGTATTTGGGAGTATTTATCTGTATGAATGGACAATTTCAAAAATGAAAGATATAAGAAACTGATAGAGAAAATTATTAACAGAGGACCATTTGGAGACAACTTTCCTCATAGGAAGAAAATGATCTGCAAAAACTCTGGCAGGATGAAATATTATCTCAGAAAAAAAGAATCACTTTTTTTCACCGTATAATACAAAATTTAACCACTTCTGTAATACTTTTATTTATAAATTGAAATATTTTACTCCTTTTTTATGTGGTAGCTTGTGGATATAAATATAACGTAAAAATTCGCTTACTAAAAATATTTTTAATTGACCCTTTTTTGCTGCTGTTGCTCCATGAGCAGAAGTGCCCATGTAAGTTTTCTCCGAGTTTGCTTACCTGTGTCACAGAAGTTATAAATGTTATAACAATACCCTTCGAATAAGTTTGAGGACCCTTAGTCTAGAATATTTTTTCTTTTTTTTTTTATCCCCGTTAAAGTTATTTGTATGTTGACACTTTATAATCATGGAAAATCTCTAATCCATCGCGAACGTTGTCCTAAATGTGCCAGACCACATAAAAAAAGGTTGTAGGGCTTTTCTAATTTTTTTGGACTATAATTTCTTTTCTTTCTTTCTTTTTGGCACTAGTTCTTTTTTTCCTTATAACGCGGATTCACATAACGCGGTATTTTTCTGGAATGTTATAACCGTATTATTAGGAGGATACCTGTATATTTTAATAAGATTGAATCTTTTTTGAATTTTTTATCAAAGAGACGAGGAGGTATAATGCAACCGAGGTATAGGAATAAATTATTATCCAAGAAAATTGACGTATATTATTAAATTTATTCCTTATTTTAATTGACCTTATGTACATAATGTCGTACCTTACGACTATAAATGTTGGTTTGTTTGGTCACAGGAAGCCGTAGATTGATGTGAACCACAGTATGGAGGAGATAGAGTTCAATTTGCTGAGCTCTAGAGATGGACTTTAAAAAGTCAGGAAACGCCGAGAGAAATGTATAATTCTAGATGGGGACTATGTAGAATTTAGTTTGGTTTAGTTTTCATTAATGTCTCACTAGAAGCAACACTAGAGCTATTGGCGACGGACCTCGTAATTTTGAACAACGGTCAAGTGACGAGGATGACACCTGAACTGGCACCCCCTCTCTAACATCCACACCACGCCGACGGGAGGACTTTGGAACCCGAACAGATTTAACGTGCCTTGGCTACACGGCGGGTCTTTGGAGGCCAAGGATCGAACCCACGCCTGAACGAAAACCGTCGGCCATGAGTCCACGACCTTGACCACTATGCTATCGCGGCCCGGGACTATGTAGAAAAGTCTGAAGAAGAATAAGTACAAATTAAGTTTTATCTCTATTATTTTTAGTAATTATTAAAATTTAAAGATACTACAGGAAATTTCAATATACGACTTTCTAAATAAATCAGTATGAATTGCTATATTTTATAACATTATGTACATAGGGATCAATGAATATGAAGAATAAATTTTATCCAGATCCTCCGGTTATATGCGAGAATATACAATAATTAAAACTTTACGCGTTACTCACTAGTACATTAACAATAACAAAAATATTTATTTGTTGCGTTGTATATTCATGTATTCATCATTTGAAGGCTTGAAAACATTTCTTTTGAAATTATCAATATTTGCTTATCGACACTACTGCTTTGACCTTTATTTCTGCTGTTTTGATCGCATTCTTGAAATTACTAAGAATCCACAAAAATTTCGAAGCCATCGTGAACTTTTGAACTGAAAAAATAGATTCAGAAGATGCTCTTCTTAACTGGTTTCTCATTGTTTATTTTCTCCGCAGCTGTCTTCATAAATTATTGCTGTAAAAAAGAAGGGAAAGGCTACTGACAATATGATCAAAGGTTTTTTCCTAATGAACTAGTTAAATCATCTGCCCACGACTCGTCTGTTTCTATTTAGTCTGACTTATTTCTAGTGAGTGTCTGGCCATTAATAACTGAATCGAACTGAAACATTACGGTCTGTCAAATTTCTGACAGTGCTCTAGATGGGGAACTGGAAAATGTTTTTTTTTTTTTTGGAAAGAGAAATACTGTAACATTTTTAGGCTCGCGGGCCAGGTTAGCAAACTCTAAGATATTTACGTGGGCAAATGTACTGATAGATAAGCAATAACAAGAAAAAAAAAGTAATCTTTTTTATTAGCCAGAGATATTTTATGTACTATTTATATAAAAATGCTAACACACAGAAAAAGGAATTAAACATTTTCATTTATTAATAAACGTACAATACATTGGTTATATTTGGAGCCTATTGCGTTGAATGTGATTGTTTTTCCTGAGATAATATTTCCTCAATTAGAATTCTACATTAGTACTTGCTATAAGTAAAGATATTTGCAAATGGTTCTTTGTTAATTTACTTTAGCTTTCATTAAGTCGCACTAGAAGCAACACAAGGGTTATCGGTGACAGACCTCGTAATTTTGAACCTCGGTCAAGTGACGAGGATGACACCTGAGCTGGCACCTCCTCTCCTAACATCCACACCACGCCAACGGGAGGACTTTGGGCCTCGACAGATTTAACGTGCCTCAGCCCCGGCTATACGGCGGGTTTTTGGTAGCCAAGGTTCGAACCCGCGACTGAATGAAAACCGCCGGCCACGATTCCGAAACCATGACCACTAGGCTACCGTGGCTGGTTCTTTGTTAATAATGATCTGTATCGAGATTTTACGTACTTCATTTTCTAAAACATCCTTTCGCATAAGTAAATGATCCCAAATACAAATATAAATCACCAAGTTTGTGATTTTAATTAACTATATTATTTTCAAATAGATATTTTATGAATTGGTTAAATTAATTTCTGTAAGCCCTTTCTGAATTGGCGAAAGGAGAAAGAAACGCTCTTCCGACATGCGCGGTTCCCAAAGTTTATGTACGCAAGGGTGGAGGAGATTTCTCCCGTTAAGCTGAATTTCATTTAAAAATTCATGTTAAAGACATTTTGTTGTAATAAATACCCTGAAATGAATATAAAAACACGATAAAAATATATATAATAGTTATAATATGATATAAATAAAATAAAATAAATAAAGCACAATAAGAATAAAATAAGTTAATAAAAATATAATGTAACATATAATACATAAATATTATACTCGTAAGTAAATAAATAAGTAAAATAAAATAAATGAAATAACATAATATAATTAAATAAAATAAAGTATAACAATAAATAAACAAATAAAATATAACATTTTATAAAATTAAATAAAGTTTAATGAGAATAAGTTAAATAAGCTCTAGCTGTTCTCTTTTATAGATGATATAGTAAATTTACTACTGGGTTTATATATAAATTTATTGTTAAATGTGTTATCTTGATGTATGTGTTAGTAAGATGAAACTACAATCGCTTTGTAATCATGTATTATGTTATGTTTTAAATGCTTGCTTCCGGCAGGAGCAAGCACGAGCGTACTGCTGTGCCCAGAGGGTTTTCGTTACTAAGCTTAAGGATCCCGTCTACCTGCCATTTTGATTTCGTGGACGTAATGTTAATCCTATGTAATTTTGACTACCGTTCACACATCTTTACTATTTGACCTATTTGAATGCAGTAAAGTACATCTGAAAGAGCAAAAAATAATGAAGTCTTCTGAGGAATTACTTTTGCCCTCCGCTTTTTAAAAATATTTTTGCCCCTATTTAAATGATTCGTTTGTGAGTTTTCCGGTCTTTAAAAAATATTTTTAAATATTTTTAAAAATCAGTGAAAAAAAGTAATTCCGCAGAATCCTTCATTATTTTTGGCTCCTTCAGATACACTTTTTTCTGCTTTCAAATAGATCAAATAGTTAAGAATTGAGAACGGTAGTAGAAATTCCATAGGAATAACTTTACGTCCACGAAATCAAAATAGCCGTTAGACGGGAGCCTTAAATCCTCAAAATTATGGTAAGATGAAGGCGTTATTTAATAATGTTCTGTATAGTATGTTTTATATATTTTTATTTACATACTTTATATATACTGAATATGTTATATTAATATTATGTATAATTATTGGAGTACCTCTTTAATCCAGCACTTTACCTTTTCGGCCTTGCGAGTAACTGAAACTTTAACAATGGCAAACTAGTAGAAAGAAAAAAGTTTTATACCACCTACCTCAATAGAATAATGTAGGTTTCAATACGAAACAAAGCAGTTTTTGTAGTTTGAGTTGTTTGGTATATCTAACAATTTATTCGCATTTACTGTATTAAATTTCATGCAATCACACATAGCTTTAGCTGTTTATATGTGTTATATTTTAAGATTTCTGGCCTTCTTGTTGATCGGGTGAAGTGTAAAAAAGATTATATAAAATACAGATTATAAACTCGAAAACATTTTTTAAATTATTTAGAACAAAAAAAAAATCTACTAAAAGAAAAACCATATAAATAAAAAGATAATAACCAAAAATCAAACTACAAATATTATAAAATATATTCTTAAGAAAATAAGCCAAAAGTTTATTTAAATACATGAAACAATGTATCATTTTACTGAAGCCAAACACCCTAAATAATAATTGCATACTATTTAAGAATGAAATAAATTTAAATCGTAGCAAAGGAAGAGAAAAGCAACAATTAAGAACAAAAAAGGAAGATAATGTAATTGATACCATTCCATACTTTGGAATGGAATAATGTGTGTTCATACCAGTATTGCAGATCGAACCATCACACTTCAGTAAATTGCATCATAAGAATGGTATAAAACCAAAAATTAAAGAGAAATACAACAAAAAACCAAAAATTTAACCAAAGGGGGGGGAGGAAGAAGGTAAACATAGGACATTAAATTAATTTTATATATTTATATATTTTTTATAAAATACTTAATGAACTTAAGTTTTTTGTTTAATTTAATTAAGTCCTTTTCATTAAGTAGAAATTCATGTTGGAAATAGCTTATGTTAGGAGTCTCACATCATCATTGGTGTGCATCAAAATTTGCTTCTTTTACGAAACATAGACCATTCACCTCATCAGCTCACTCATAGAAACATCTCAAAACTCGACTTTCTAGATCTACCAGGTGTCTGCGTCATACGCTAGGTCAAAATACAAAAAATTCACGTGTGCCAGGACTAATTCCCGATTAAAAATTGGATTGTAAGCCCAAACACATCCAAAGCTCTGGCAAAACTAAAACTATCTCGCCAATTACCAACAAATTTCACATGCACATCAAAAAGGTCGTCAGGAAGCCTGCGAATCTTGAACATGTCTTTTACACTATACATAACCAAAATCACGTACTAATGAATCACCTTTGTCTCTTTTCAGTAGAAGTTAAAATCCTATAGACATATAAAAAGTGCGATCTTGTGCATAAAATACTAGTTTTAAGACATTCCAGGAATCTGACACGCATGCTTGACGGTCGGGTGTGAACGAGAAAACGCTGAGTCACACCTGCGTTCCAATCCTCCCTAAAGGGTTAAAATTGACATACAGAAATTTCACGATCACATTAGATTTATCCGAATGTTCTGACTGTTTGTGATGTGAAAGAAAATATTACATTTTTCATACATATAATAAAACTTATTGTACTATATAATTTCTGTCGTTATTTATGACCTTTTGCTAATGCACTGATAGTTTGTAAATATCATTTTTGAAAAAGGCCTTGTCTATAGAGGGGAAGAACTCAAATAGTTTTTATCTGCTTCAGTTTTGAATGCTACTTTCGGTTCAGCTCTTTTTTAACTAGATGATAAACTGATAATGAAACGTGGATTACCTACGAAAATATCGTAAGGAAAAGAGCTTAATATGAACTCGTATTACCTACTTTTCCAACTCTAAACCGAACTTGAGCCTGAATAAGAGATAGAGTGGGATGCTCATGGACCAATACATTGTGAGCTTTTGAAACTTAAAGAAAAGCTCGATTCGTAGAGATACTGTCAGCAAATGGATGATTTAAATAAAAAGCTCAAAGGAAAGAGATGCCTCCAATATTCAAGAAATAGCACGTCATATTGCCTCATGATAATGCCAGACCTTATGCTGCTGTGGCCACTCGTCAAAATATCACGGAGCTAAGCCGGGAAATTCTGTCGTACCTAGATCTAGCACCCTCCAGATGTCGAAACTACCATACACTACTCTCGTACTTTGCCGCTAAAGACGAGGCAGTTTTCAAACATGTTATTTACAAATTACCATCACTCTTGCAAGAGGTCGTAAGTAACAACGGAAATTATATTATGCAGTAAATATCATTAATTGACTGATTGATTGGTTTTATTAACGTCCCACTTAGAAGCAACTCGAGAGCTATTGGTGACGGACCTCGTAATTTTGAACCTCGGTCAAGTGACGAGGACGACACCTGAGCTGACATCCCTTTCCTAACTTCCACTCCACTCCAACGGGAAGTCTTTGAGCCTCGACAGATTTAACGTGCACCAGCCTCGGCTACACAGCGGGTCTTTAGTGACATCACGGTTCGAACCCACGATTCAGCGGAAACCGCCGTCCGTGAGTCCGATGCCTTAACCACTAGGCTACCATGACCACCCGGCCAGGCTGAACAATTCCCTGAAAGTTCTCAACTTCCTTCCCAGTTGATATTTCGCTTTGGTTTCGGCACTTTCTAGAACTTTCATTTTGTCGCCAAGGTTTCTCATCTTGTCGTCAAAGTGGTCGCCAGAGTTATAGGGTTATTGCTTAAACTTTTCTTGTGTGACTTATGCAGTCTCGACAGATTTAGCGTGCATCGGACTGGGCTATATGGCGGGTCTTTAGTAACATCAAGACACAAACCCACGACTCGACGAAAACTACCGACCGCGAGTCCTCGACCATGACCACAAGGCTACTGCGGCCGCATTATTAAATGAATGAAACATATATGACATCCTTTCACCTAACAAACTGTAAGAACTTTCTGGTAGACCTAATACATAAACGATCGAGAAAAATAACGACAAATGATCAGGTTTTCCAACATAAAGACTTTATATTTCCCCTTAAAATTTCCATTGGAGCCTGCAGAAATTCTCTCCGCAATAAGGAAAAGTTTTATGCCACTCTGATCTAGAGTGATACTAATTCAAATCAAAACAACTCATTATCGATTAATTAGCGCTGCGACAATTAATTTTTTTCAAGGTTAAAAAATGGATTAGTTCAAAGCTATTTTCTGGTTTCTGTCAAAACAGGAAAGAAAAAATTAACACGGTTTTTCGAGAGTTTAATGGTTTCTACTGTTCTCATTTGGAACTCATCTCGAGTAGTTAAGGGATTAATAACCAAAAGGAACGGAGTGAAAAGGATTCTGTTCACCTAGTTTGTTCTCTCTTCTCTTTTGCTTTCTCTCTGCCATAAGACGGGTTACGAGAACTGGGTTAATCGGAAGAATTTTTCTTCCTTTTTCAGATCTGGTTTCTTTTTAGAGAGGTGGTTTCGGATAAAAAGGAGAACCGGAAAACGATGACCGCGAATGTAGGATGCACGATCATTGGGGTCAGGGAGGGGGAGTGAAGTGGACACTATCGTTTGCAACCCTTTTACTCATTACTATGCAGGAATTTTTGAATTGTTACATTGTAAGAGATGCTTCTCGCCATTTCGTTCGAGACATTTGGGGGCGTTCGATTGAAACACTTCATTTTGATGTGCCCTGAAGGTACTCGAAAATATCTCCATTTGTTTCGGTTTTCGAGCTGTTGCCCAATTCTGTGTTTTGATGAAGAACTCATTCTTTTCTTCTTACTGTATCGGTCATTGAGCGCAATGTAACAATTTCTTTTTTTTTAAAAAAAAAAATGTCGAAATTTGGCTATAACTTTTAAAATATTTAACATATTTTAATGAAATGGAAATCAGTAAATAGATGATTGTCTAAATATTTTTTAGACAACGACAAAATTTAATCTTGGATCAATGAGGATTACAATACCTGAAACCAACTATTTTTTATTCTTTCAAAAGATTGTTCTTGAATTTTGATGAGTAAAGATTATATGTGCTTTATTAAATTGCCAATAATATTAATTTAAATCATTGGAAAAGGAAATAAAATGAAAAAGTTTGTCACAACAAACATATCTTCTGTAAGTTTGTTAATCAAAAATATTAATGATCAAAGTGATTG
>BMAW01016770.1:285786-302173 GCA_019974015.1 Nephila pilipes | reverse complement strand
GAATCTCCTTGAGCTCGCAGCGTCAATTTTCCTGTTTGCCAAAAAAACTTGATTCGTAAGGTAATAGAAATGCCACCTGTATATGCCCCAGGCTATATTTTATTTCTTAAATGTAGTGTTTTGCAGGTATGCAAAAATTGACGCTTAAAACATCGAACGCTTCTAATTTGCACATTTTAATCAAATTTGCATTTTCTTGCCGATGACCTGAATTTATCGAGTCTTTTTTTGGCGTATATTGGAATTTGTCGCCCAACGAAAACTAACTATAAAACTTAAAATTTATAGTAACTAAACAAAGCTAGGACGTTATTACTTCAAATTTCGAATGTTTTTACATTTGAAAAATAGAGGGCGCCTCGTTGAAACGAGAATTTAAGAGAATTTGATAAACGAATGGAAGGTTCGACAAATCTGATTTTGAAATTACAACCGAACGTATCAAGTCCCAAAACGTCTATTTGGGCTTTTTTAACACCCCGAGACAATTTTTTCAATACACTTTATCGATATCGTGACATTTTACACTTCATGAAATGAGATTATTTTCTATAGAGTTAACATGTAATGAGAAGTTTCCGTATTTCTCGGCATTGATTCTCCCGAATTATATAAATCTTAAAATGTAATGTTTTAAATTTAACATTCAGTACAATTATTATAAAAATATTTAGTAGTTAAGGTGTTCATATTTTTAAATATAAATGCAGTAGGTTTTTATGCACCTGAAAGTAAAGGCATGACCTTTTAAATATAGGTGTTAATTGTGCTCGTGCATAATTATTTTTGGTATCTTTATTTAAAGGTTCCTTTGTATATAACATGTGCTTGGACAATAAAATCTTTGAATTGTTTCCTTTGCTTTTAAATTTTAAAGAGCGCGCAGCATTGTCGAATCGGTGCAACACTGCCAGATTTATAAACCTAAGAATTCATTCCATAAATTTCGCATGAATTTTTCATTACCAGGTACACTTTGCAATTTATTTTTGAAGTTTTTCTCTTAGAGTTATCGGTAATATCAATATAAACTATTATTTATGCAAGTCATTAGATTACTTTGAATTATTGTTAGGAGAGGGGGTGCCAGCTCGGGTGTCGTCCTCGTCACTTGACCGTGGTTGAAAATTACGAGGTCCGTCGCCAATAGCCCTCGTGTTGCTTCTAGTGCGAAGTTAATAAAAACTAAACTAAAACTTAACTACTTTGAATTGTTTCAAACTGACTGATATAAATGACGAGGTTTACTATTTGACTCTGTATAAATTAGGATGAAAACAGTTGAACATGCTAGATAATAGGGCCTCACGCTACAAAAGTTAAGTTTCGTTGGAGTTTAGGTGGGTCATTAGTGGCATTGGGACTCTAACCCGAGACTAGACACAAACGATCGGTGTTTAGTAGCAACAGGGTTCGAACCCGAGACTATTGACCTATCGTGTAGTGGAGCTAATACACGATATTGCGGAGGCTCCAAATCCTCTCGTGGCATAGTTTGGGAAAATATGGAGAGGGAGGCCAGTTCAGATGTTGTCCTCAAGGCTCGGATTCAAAGTTACGAGGTCAGTCGCCCAGTAATTGCCGTGGTAGCCTAGTGGTCATGGTTTTGGACTCGTGGCCGGCGGTTTTCGCTCGGTTGTAGATTCAAGCCTGGGCCACTAAAGAGTGTAGCCTGGGCTGATGCACGTTGAATCTGTCGGGGCCCAAAGTTCTCCCGTTGACGGGGGGTGGAAATTAGGAGAGGGTGCCAGCTCGGGTGTCATCTTCGTCATTTGATCGAAGTTCAAAATTACGAGGTCCATCACCAATAGCTTTTGTATTGCTTCTAGTGCGACGTTAATAAAATTGAACTAAACGCCAGATGCCTTCGTATTAATTTTCAGTGCGACGTAAATACTCTCAATCGCAATGATATCATGCTATGTAATAATTGTAAATGTAGGAAAATTGCGTATAAATTCAATGATCCCATAAAAGTAATTAGTCTACTAATCAGCATAAAGGATGAGGTTTATCACATAAAACTAAATCTTTTAGAAACATTAGTAATTAGAATTTCCTGAATTTTGAATGTAATCTTCTCTACCATTTGTCTCTCGACATCCAGAACAAACGACCCATTAACAATTTGCATTTGCTACTAATTTTAAACCTTTTCCAATTTTCTCTAGTCTTTTGTTCCAAATAAAGATAGCATCGAAAAGGAAGAGATCGGAATTAAAAAGTAACGCAGAGACCTTGCGTAAAAACAAATCTAATTTCGCATGCCTCGCCCAAGTGAGACGGCTTGAGGACCAGTTTTCGCATTTCGTGCAAGACTCGGATTCGCCCTCAAGGTTTCACTTCCGCAACGATTTCGTTATTAAAGCTTTCTCGAATTTAACAGTGTTGCCTAGTTTATGTAATCGAGCAACCGGTGTCGTATATTTCATAACTGTTCTTTCGTGATGGTATATAAACGAGAGAATTTTAATACGGAAAATGTAAAGTTTAGAGTTTTGATAAATTTAAATATGCTTTTAGTGGTATTTCTTTAAGACTTCAAGTTAAGTTGTGAATATAATTTTGCGCATAGTAAATGAATGTTTCTCTAAAGAGTTTTAATGGAGGAATTTAAAGAACGCGTACTTACAGCACTAAACTGCCGAAGTCTCGATTTATCGCTGTTTTAGCTCTGTGTTCATGGTCACGAACTCGCTATCGGAGTTTCCGTCGAGTCGTGGTGCCACTAAAAACGTCGTGTAGCGGGGCTGATGCATGTTCAATCCGTCGGAAATTGGTTATACGACAGAGTAGGGGTTGAGTTCCAATCATCCGTGTCCACAGCCACGAGACTCGAAACGCGAAGTAAACGTCTCATTTGCCAGCCCACTGCATTAGTTGGTCAACTCAACCAAAGCGTGAACAACCGGAAATGGGCGCCTGCGCACTTCTAAGCTTTTTGTCTCTTACAGTTTTCAACAAATGTCTTCCATTTTGTTTGTGATTATTCTATGAATGATGTGAAGGTGGAACCTTTCTGCTTGGTTACGGAGAATCCATTCAACGTATTTATGGATTAAGATCTGGGTTTCGCTGTAAAAATCGAAAGCTTTTGGCTTCTCTTCCCGAAAAACTTTAGACGGAAAAACATTGTTTTGAAAAGAATTCGGCAATTTTTTTTGTTCAAAATTTAATCTCCGTGTACTAACATTTTGAAGTAATAATGTAGAACTTTGCAATAGCTGCAAATTTATGCAAGTTAAACTCTACTTTCACGAAAGGTGTGTGGCCGCAGTAGCCTAGCTGTCACAGTCTCGAATTCGTGGCCGACTGTTTTCGTTCAGTCGCGGGTTCGATCCTTGGTCGCTAAAGACCCGCAGTGTAGCCAGGGCTGATGCACGTTAAATCTTTCGGGGAACAAAGTCCTCCCGTTAGCGTGGTGTTGAAGTTAGGAGAGGGGCTGCCAGCTCGGTGTTGTCCTCGTCACTTGACCGTGATTCAAAATGACGAGGTCCGTCGCCAATAGCCCTCATGTTGCTTCTAGTTCGACGTTAATAAAAAGTAAAATTAAGAAGACTTCACAAACGGTGTTTTACGTGTTAATCTTGGAATCGAGAAATTATTGTATCTGCCACCTTGGTGATCATTGTTGCTAATTCATTGCCAATGTTGCTTCAAAAGAGTTGAGAGTTCGGATTCTTCTTAAAAAAAATCTGTGTACTGTCGCTAAATCATACGGGTTTTTCCCAAGTCCTTCTGGTACTGTGGAGGTTTGGAAAAGAACAGAGGTTAGTTCGGTTATCCTTTAGCCACGCTGCGAACTGGCAATCGACGTTAAAGACAAGGAAACTAATCAACTCATCAAACTTCTCAAATTAACTTGTAACATCCCCTCTTTCTGTAAACTGAAGCATGGCCTCGTATTCCAAAAAGAAGGATCTCAATTTGACTCAAATCTGTCGAGGCTTGGTTCTCTCGTTGGCATGGTGTGGAAGTTTGAGGAGGAGGAGCCAGCTTGTATCCTCGTCACTTCACAAAGTTTCAAAATTACGAGGTCTGTTGTCAAAGGCCCCCTGTTGCTTCTCGGTGCGACGTTGAGATAAGAACAATTTCAATCGCTCCCTTTCATTGGATAATCATTTGATCCACAAATCTTACGAAATACTCCCGAGCGTCCTTGTTATATTCCCCCCCCGTATGCTTGTAAAGGTAAGACTGACGTCACGACCTCGAGATACTCTTACTATCTTTTCTATAGTGTTTACTGTCTTCGGTAAAGATGGGTGGCGCCTCGCTCTTCCTAGATTCCCTAACAATTCTTTTCTATTTATGACCTAAATTTTACCCTTTTAATCCATTCTTCAAACGTCTTCATCTGTCATATCTTGTTTGGTGCAGCATAGTCGTGTGGCTTTTGTGCCCTTAAACTTCATCCCTATCGTGTTTCAAACACAGTTCATTGCATTTTAATAATTTGGCGCGTATTTAATTCATCTGCCTTAAACGAGTCTGATTTGGTAGGCGAAAGGTGGCCCCTGAAGCCTAATGGTCATGGTTTGTTTCGCGGCCGGTTGTCTTCGTTCAGTCGTGGGTTCGAGCCATGGCCGCAAAAGACCCATGTAGTCGGGGCTGATGCACGTTAAATCTGTCGGGGTCCAAAGTCCTCCCGTTGGTGTGATAATTAGGAGATGGGTGGCAGCTCTGACGTCGTCCTCGCCCCTTGATCGAAATTCGAGGTCCGTCGCCAAAAGCTCTCGTATTGCTTGTAGATTTGTATTAGAGAAGCATTCTAATTTTAGACCACAGTTTTGGTCTAAAATTAGACCATTGCTTATTTCAATACTTTCAATATGAACAGTAGAGCTGTGTTTTTGAAAAAAAATTTGTTTAATGAGTTATTGAAGTTGACCTGTTTTCTCTTCCCTACACGGTAAAATGTTTTAACTTTATTTTATCTTCCTTAACACATTTTTGTGAATAAACGGCAAATTTCATAAATTACTATGCTGTCTTAGATATTATCATTTTTAACTCTCTACGAGCCGAATTTCTTAACTTATGCAATGAAAATGAGCAATTGTAAAGTTATGTTATATAGGTTAACAAAATTTATCTACTTAAACCATTTTACAAGGAAATCACTTCGACTTTTAACGGCTTAGTGTTTGTATTTGTGCATTAAAGTACCTTTCAGTTTCTGTCTATAGCTTCTCGGAGGCTCTTTAGGGGGCGCGGTAGCCTAGTAGTCATGGTAGCAGACTCGCTGTTTTCGTCGAGTCGTGAGTTCGAGTCTAGATGCCACTAAATACTTGCCGGAGCTGATGCACATTATATCTGTCGATGCTCAAAGTCCTCCCGTTAGCGTGGAATTTAAGAGAATTAGGTACCAGTTAGGGTGTCGTCCTCGTTACTTGACCGAGGTTGAAAATGAAGAGGTTGATCGATAATAGCCTAATATAGTGCTGCTTCGAAGTACAATTTTAGTAAATAATAAATCAAATTCTTTAAAGAAATGTTTATCGCAGCATAACCAGTACTGAGACATAAAACCACAGTCGCTCTCCCTTGTGTCGTGAAAATGACTAGGATTGGAGATCTGAACCACTTTTTTGAAGATAATCCAAGAAATTATACTGTTTTCAAAGAGTATCTTTTTCAAAGTAACACTCGTAATAGTTTTTGGATCTAAAATTCTGTTTTAGTATGCCTTGCGAAATCATTCTCAAAAGTATGCTAATATTCGTATTCATTTACGAGATTACAAACATTTTTAATCTGTTTTTTTACCCAATAAATGTCTATTTAGTATCCTCTTTAATACTAATTTATAAGTTATTAGCTCCCTCAATATCTTACATTATGAGAGTAAACTTGTTTTTATTTTACCAGTCTAAGCAAACAGGGCCTATAAACTGCACTTTTCTTTAGGAATAGAATCATGTAAATGGGTATAGTGTTTATATTAGAGTATAAAAATATAATTCATGGTTCTATTCGTAAATTAAACTTTAATAATTAAAAATAAAAATCTCTCTAAATAGCGGTAAAATAACTGAATACACGGTTGAGCCAATACAATGAGAAACTTTCCCCCTCGTGTCACTTTTCTAACCATAAGACTTGTTCCAAACTTAAGGAACGATTTTTTAAGAATTAAGTTACTTTGGAACCATAATACTCCAATATTAAGGTTATTTTTCTGTATAAAACGTTCGTCTTATGATTCGAAAAATCTTAAATTCTGAAGATAATTCACCTCACACCCATAAGCGAAATAAAAGTAATAAAAAGAATCCGATACCATGTATGAATAGTTCGGTTTCTTACCTCAAAACGTAAAAAGAAACTTTTCAGAAATGCCGCCTTTTATATTTGTATAAATATCCGTACTCCGATGGGGAAAGCACCGTAGATGTGATTGATGGAGGTAGTTCAGTCAATGCAACAATTCTGGACAGTCTTTAAATTCCGAGGTCCTTAACCTTTTTATTCCGTGACCCCTCCCCCTTTTGTTAGAGGGCAGTCCACTTGGAAAGGGGTCCGTGACCTTCAGCTTAGGCCCTTCTGTATTAGATGTCTTCGCATCTTTTTTGCCCTTCTGCCACTTGCCTCTTTCTTAAAAGCACCCCTACACTCTTTTAAACCCCACGTAGACAGACCTTTATTCTTAATTTTAGTGAGTTTTCAAATGCTTAACGTTTTTTAAATACTTTCTACGGCAAGAAAAGTCCTTCGAAAAGAACTTTCTTTTCGAAAGCATCTTATTCCGTGCAATTAAAGAAAATACTCTAATTTTTAAAAATAAAACTCCATAGGATTAACACAACTTTCGGGAATTCGTGATGAAGTATCCAAATTCTTAAATATAAAATTAGTTGATGGAATTAGAATAAATACAGTGGATCCTAAAATTGAGTATACACCTTAATTTCCGACACTAAAAATATAAAAAATCCTCTATTTATATAAATTAATATGCATCCAATTCTTAAAATGAACTTTAAGAAATGTATTACACGTAAAAACAAGTGTGAAACCAGTTTTATGAATTATGTTGTAGTTTCTGCTTAAAAATTATGAAATTAAGTATACTCCTGGCATAGCTTTTAAAGGAAAACATAAAAAGACAAACTAATATTTGGTCGCATATCCTTCCGAATTAATTAGATGGCGTGGCATCGATTTTACAAGATTGTAGGTTGTTTCGCTTGCTATTTTAGCCCATTTCCCCCTTAAACAGTTTTTAAATGGTCTTTTCAAGTGAAATGGTGCTTTTGGACAGATTTTTCCGTCTGTTATTTAAACATAAATTTTCAATAATGTTGATCAGATGATTGGGGTGGAGTGTGCAACAGCCACAATCGAACAATTTTAGCGGTATATTTAGAATCGTTCTAGTGTTGAAAAATTGAACTCTACCCTAAACCAAACTTTTCAGCACTTTTGCTTTTAAATTATTTTTCAGAATGTTCAAACACTGAATTTTGTTCATGATGTCATCAATAAACACTAAACTTCCCACACCATTGGCTGACATAAAGCCCCAATAGGAGAACAGAGCCACTTCCATACTTGACAGTAGGAATGGTATTTTTAGGAACTCTCTGCTGAGCTTCCGCCAAACATAGCATCGCCCATCACTTCCAAAAACATTAAATTTATTCTTATCACTAAATGTAACTTGATTCCAGAAGTCGTAAGATCTTGAAATATAATTTTAAGCAAATGAAAGCTTTCTCCTAGTTTCGTTTAGAAATGAAAGGTTTTCTCCTGGTCAAACGACCATAAAGCTTCCTTTCCCGAGTACTCTTCTAATTATTTCTGCAGAAAAAGGTCTTTGTATCGTAGAAAAAATGGTTGCAGCAATTTTTGGAGCCTTCTCCTTTGGAGTTTCATTTACTTTTAGTAGGATCCTCCTCTTGGTTCTGTCATTTGGAATCTCCTTTAGTCCTCTTCTGGGAGTACTTTTAACGTGTCCCAACTCTTTTTATACTTTGAAGATTTTTTTTGAACACATCCTTGACTTTGCTGAACAACTTCTGTATTTTTTCTTTTCAGCCATTTAAATGACCAGCTTTGACTTGATTTGTAGCTTCCGTTCAGGAACCCATTTCGAAGATTAAGTTTCTGGTAGCAATATTAATTGTATACTGACTTTGGATTTAGATCCTAATGTATTACACGCAAAAATTTTAGTAAAATAGTGGTAGCTAATTGTTCGGGTTGTGGTCACTTTACAAGAAGTGTATACTTAATTCTGTGACATAATTCTGACTAAATGACACGAATGGCAAATAATTTTACATGAACTTAATGTTTTTTCTTTGGATTAATATCCTATGGAGTGATTTATCATTTACTATCAAACCTGTTGATAAAATTTTCTACCATATCTCTATTTTCAATGTAAAGAGGCGTGTACTCATTTATGGGAGCCGTTGTATATGTACACTACTTGACGGACTGTTGCATACGAATGTCGGGCTACCTTTCAAATTTTTGCACAATGCGACAAAGATGAAGTAGCCATACATGTATATTTCTTGGTATTTTCTGCTTTATATTAAATGCTAAGCATATTCAAAATTTCAAGACTACGAACCCTCTTTAGTTAGAAAATGACTTTGATTGTGGAATAAATTTACAGAATTAAGAGCTTATTCAAGCAGGGCATTTATCCTATAAATGCTAAATTAAAACAATTCAACTTAAATACAAGTTAATTGGATTTTGTGTCAAAAGTAAGAACATTGCTTGCTTTCCACTTCATTTCTGTCGGCAATGATTTCGTCTGCTTTCCTTTGGATTTTATCGCAGCTTTCAATCTTCTACACGTGGATACCCACAGTTTTATCAATTTGGGGGACAATTTTGCTATTTTTCTATATTTTTTCAACTTCGCTTTATTCAAGATGATTTTGATGTATTTTTGTATAAATGTGCCTATAAATGTTCGGAGGATTGTCCGGAATCTAGGATGCCCGGTTTAGTTGTAAATTATGAAGGAATGGTGTGTTTAGGAAAATTATCACGTCTGAAGATCGTGGCCGCGGTAGACTAGTGGTCATGGTTTCGGATTCGTTTTCGTTCAGTTGCGGGCTCGAGCTTAAATGCCACTGAAGACCCACCGTGTAACCTGGGCTGATACACGTTAAATCTGTCGTAGCTCAAAGTCCTGCCGTTGGTGTGGTGTAGAAGTTGGGAGAGGGGTGGCAGCTCGGGTGTCTTCCTCGTCACTTGATCGAGGCTCAAAATTACGAGGTCTGTCGCCAACAGCCGTTATGTTACTTCTAGTGCAACGTTAATAAACTTAACTAAAAACATGTCTGAAGATACGACTTCTAATTACGTGGCAATTCCTTTTTCTCGAGTGGCTGCGGTAGCCTAGTGGTTAAGGCATCGGGTTGGCTGCTGGACGGTTTCGTTGAGTCGTGGGTTCAAGCCCACTGGTCTGTCGTCAATAGCCCTCGTGTTGCTTCTAGTGTGACGTTGTTGAAATCAAACCAAAATCCACTTTCTCGATGCTACGGGTAATTCTTTAAAGTTAACCTATTATGTTATAATATTTGATTCATCGTCGATATGGTAAATTTCCAAACACCATACACTTCCAGATGCTATAGATCTCCCCTCCCCATGAAAAGGGATTTAGTCTTTGCTTAAAATTACAAGAAATGAATCGGTCAACTTGTAGATATCAAATTCTTAATTACTTTATCGTGCAATATTACTTTGTATATATTATGTATTTGTAAAGTTTCACGGATGGAAAAAATGGCTTTATTTTTTACTCTCGCTGTACTTTGTCGAACTGAAATTTTTAACCGGAATATTCTTGACTGAACTTATGCTAATGTATGATGTTGCGACTACCCCGGAGGGAGTGGATATCTATTCACTATGCGACTAATCTATCGCTAATAGACTTAAGGGGTCTATGGGAAGAAAATTTATCTCAATTGCTGATAATGTACACAGTTTTCGACATGTTATAATTCAATGAAATTAAAATTTATTACTGATGTTTCACACATACTTTATAAAGGAATTTTTAAAAAATGTAACATTAATATTGGCAAATATTGGGGAAATGGCAATATGCTCTGATAAGTGTGAGATAGGCAACCATGATATGCCCGAATTTTCCCTCGCATGGAGTTCCTTAGTGTTTTCTTTCCAAAGGAGTTTAATGTCTTTGGGAAACACGGGTGACACACCCCGGGATACCTTAGCGATGCTTCTCCATTTTCGACTATCTTCGTCTTTCCTGCCATGTCCCTTACACGATTCGTCACATTTTAATTAAATGTTTGAATGTCCGATGTTTGAACATCATCGTTGCATTTTCTTTTTTAGTCATCGGTTTAAAACCGATCTGACTTAGTAGGGGATTTCCCCCACCATAACTTTGCTTTTTTTAAAACACATTTGCCTTTTACACTAAATTTAATGTTTCAAATCTTTTTTCACTGTGTTTCATATTCTTAAATTTTTATTCCGATTGATTTTAACAAGTGTTTAACTCGTTTTCCTTGCATTTGGTATTTAGCGTTAAACTGGTTTTGTGAACTAGTGTGTGGCTTTTGACACCCTTTCTTGATTTAATTCTGCCAATGCACTTACTAATTAAACAACCAATTACTAGACTGCAATTGAAGTTACTTTACTACAGAAAGATAAGGTCTCTCTCCAATTCTTAACTCTTCAATTCTAAATAAGCATAATCTAATGTCTTGGTTTACCAATTCACTTTTTACGATTCGATCACTTCTTACAAACGGCCGATTCTTATTTTAGTACTTTTCATACGATTAGCTTCATCCTCCCCTTGGCGTGGTGTGGAAGTTAGAGGGGGTGACAGCTCGAGTGCCGTTCTCGTCACTTGACCGTGGTTCAGAATTACGAGGTCCATCGCCAATAGCCCTCGTGTTGCGTCTAGTGCGATGTTAATAAAAACTAAACCAAGATTAGCTTCAATCAGATTAACTTTGATGTGCAATATAACTTGCAATTTATCAACTTGACGTTATCTGCTACCCACTTTCTTTTAGATTCAATTTCCTTTACATATAACAGTCTAATTCTATTCACTGTATTCATCTTCCAGTTTACCTAACAGTTTCATTTTGGTTTGGGGGGAGAATGGTAATTTTATGCAATTAAAATTACCAAAAAGTACTCGAGGCTAGTGATGAGAAAATCGTGAATAGTCGAATGTCGCAGACAACTTGAAAATGTGGCCTTTACGCCAGCGGAACTCTGTATTTAAATTTTTCATTTGAAAGCGCAAGTTTTCAGCTCTATAACAAAATATATCAAGAAATGTCAATTAAAAATATAGTTCGATGTATTCAATATGATGATGGACCCGTGTGGTGATCGGGGATGACAGAATAGTCTCACTGTAGCTCATGCATGTCGTAAAAGGTGACTAAAATGGGTACCCAGCGTCTGGGGGTATAGCCGGGCACCCTGCCCCTGGGGATTATATCAGGGGACCTCAAGGACTTGCCTTCTTCAGGTAAGTACGGGAATCATAACCTCGAGGTACCCTAGTGATCTTTCTTTCCTATGGGGTTTACTGTCTTTGGTAAACACGGGTGACGCACTCCCGGGATACCCTAGCGATCCTTCTCTATTTTCGACCCTTCTTCTAGTCAACCATTTTTACCTTTTTTTCAACTTCACGTCTAGAACACAGTTTAATCTTGTTTTGCGCAGCATAGCCATATCTGGCTCTTGCGCCAATAAACTTTACATTCACTCACTCACTCAATATGATGATGCATTTAAATTTTTTTTCAGCTTGAAGCCCTTGTCTTCCCAACTGTTCGGAGTCTGCAGATCCTATGGCCAGCTGTCTGCTCCACTATGCCACCGTGACATTCGTTCTGTGCTGCGTCACTGCTCAGAGCGGCTTCTACTTGCCATTTCAAAGGGCTGGTAAGCACATTCGTTATGATGTTTCTGATAGAACCATTCAAGCAGATTATTCTTGCTGCTTAACACGCTTGTAGAGGACCAAATATACAAGGTGTTTCGAAACTCATGCGCAAACATGTAAGTGCGATAGTAAACATCTAAGTAATTGTTACCCAACTAGACGGAGATGTAATGGAAAGCATAAAGGGCGAGTTTCTTGCATAGTAATTCCCATGCCTCCTGAAATCCACAGTGGAAAACTCTAGCTTTATGCTTTCCATCATAGCTCCGTCTAGTGGTTCCCCGCTTGCTCTCGGACTATGCATCGTTGGGTAACAATTACTTGGATGTTTACTATCGCACTTAAATGTTTCCACAAGATTCTGTATATGACCAGATCAAGATTTCGTTTGTAATATCCATCTTGCTTTTTGATTGACTTGTCTTGAATGTAGAACTGTTTAGCATAGTTGAAATATTATGTAGATTTAAATCTCTAACCGTATTAACCTTATTAATCTAATGCAATCCAGGATTTAAGTTAATGAGACTGGCGCTTTTGGCCAAAAATAACTCGCTTATAGATCAACTTTCCATTTCAACTACAATTTCCCCAGCTACAATGCTTAACTAGAATGTTTAGACTAGTCACGTGTTCAATTTCAGTTTCTTATAATTTTCAATTATAGAGCAAACCTTCTTGGGGGGGGGGGAACTTTTGCTTTTAAGCTGGAAAAAAATCAAAACCCAATTTGCAGTTTCTATTTTAATTATCAAATAATCAAAAGAGTAATCTGAATGATTTGAAATTTTTATGGCTACACTGTTAATGTTATCTAACTTAAAGTAAAATGGGATCTGTACAAAATTTTCCTGAATTCCTTTTTAAAATTTACATCTTTTACTTTAAATTATCATGACCTACATATCTTTGATCCTTTAATTCGTATTTCATCTAAATTTAAGTTTAGAAAATGTGGTAGCAGCTCGTGAATTGCCCTTGTCACTTGACCGAGGCTCAAAATTACGATGTTTGTCGCCAATAACCTTCATATTGTTTCCAAGAGCGACGTAATCTTATTTTTGAGATTTTCTAATTTTTAGGAGCCATGATAGCGAAGTGATAACTGTTGCAACTATCTACCTAGTAGTTTTACCCTCAGGGACTCTCCTTTGGGTAGATAAAAGAATTAAACCTGAATTCCAATTTCTTATGGGGTTCACTGTCTGCAGTAAAGTCTAATGTAGCGCCCCCGAGGTTTCCAACGATCCCCCTTCTATTTTTGACCCTTGTCGAACAACTATTTTTTCAGGTATTCTGAAGTCTAGATTACACATTCCTTGGCGCAGCATAACCATATCTGTATCTTGCAGCATAACTCGACTCGCTCAAGTCCGAGGTATTTGAGAAAATGTGTGAATTAGTCTTGATGTACCTAAAGATCCTTGCTGTAGAGCTGATGCACTAGAAATGGCAAAGATCGTAATCTTCTCGTGGCATGGTGTGAAAATCGGGAGAGGAAGGTTCCCCCTCGGGTGTTTTCATCGTCAAATGACCGAGGCTCAAATTTATTAAGTTTGTCGCCAATAGTCCTCCTGTTGATTCTAAGTGCTACGTTAATAAAATCGTTGAATTTCACCTGCAGCCTCGCATTCACGATGATCATCGTGAAAGATTGTCCCATCTGTCTGCAGCATGGCTATGGGAATGCTGAAGGCAAGTAACTACCTTCTAGATTTCCAAATATGGAATAGAAGTATCGCTGCATATTTTTGCCCTTAAGGGCTTGCCTTCTTTAGGAACGTGCAGACAGGATCTCGAGGCTCCTTGGGGATCTCCATCATAAACAGTAAGCAAATGGGAAAGGAAAACGTAGATGATGCATTGTGTAGATACCTCAGCGATCCTATCTCTGACAGTTCTTGTCAATTGATTTTAACTTTCATTTCGACTTTTCAAACGTCTAGTTAAGCTGCATAATCGTGACTCTTGCGCCATTAAATTCAATTGCTCTCACTCGCTACATAAATTGCCAAGTAGTATACAAGCACCAATGCCGCACAGGTAAATCGCTCGTCTGCAGATCGAGAGTTCCCGATTCAAGAACAGTGCTGAAAGCAAAAGAAATTCCCGTTAAAGTTTTGTATGGTAATATTTTCTTCTATGTCTAAAGCCTTGCAGAATATTTGTTTCCGGAGCAGTGCTCTGAAATATTCTCGTGCAATATATAAAACGATTGGCCTGCGAGCTCTCAGCCAAGCGAAGCTGCTATTAATTTGTAAATAAATCCTGTGATTAATTTATATATTGTGTGCTCAATTCAGCCTGCTTCAATATCTACTTGATAATATATCTAGTAAAAGCCGACAAACATTCCAAATTGTACAGATTACTCTTGCAAGCTGCCCTCTTGGAACTCGGCATACAAAATGCATCTAGTTCATGGAATAGGATGATAGTAGTGGCAATGTTGTGTCTATCCGCCAAAGTATCTTCACAATTCTCTTATTTTGCAGTTGTTCAGAACTATCCTGCCAGGTTCCTCCCACCACCGACCTATGTCTTGTCTCCCAGTTATCCTGCCGACCGTCGGTCTGGCGAATGCAGCCAGTATCCTGGCTCCTCGTGCATGTTTGTCCTGCTCTGCGTCATGGGAGGGGGAGTGTCAGCTGGATCCTGCTCCAAGGGTCTACTCTCCACATGTTGCGTTCCTCAATCTGCCTTTGTCCAGACCACTACCCCAAGGCCGAAGACAACCCGGGCGCCTGTAAGAGTAACGACACGCACAGAGCTAACGACACGCACCCCAGTAGAGAAGGTTGCCCGGGAAGTGAACACTACCGTCGCGCACATCGTAAAATCCAAGTCACGAAGTAACGTCACCTGTAAGTGTGCCGAAATGGGAATCCAATTTTAATCGATTACAATCTAATTTGGCTTAAGGCTCCCCGTTTAGAGACCATTTTGATTTCGTGAGCGTAATGTTAATCCTATGGAATTTGTATGGTCCTTAAATCTATACTATTTCACCTATTTGACTGCAATAAAGTGCGTCTGAAAAAACAAAATGGAGGTTTTGGGAATCTTATTTTTCTTCATATTTTTAAAAATGTTACTCGTATTTTAATTCATTTGTGTTTTCTGGCTTTTGATTTATGAATATTTTAGAACATTTTAAAGGGAAAACATAATTCCGCAGAAACCTTTATTTTTTCTCTCTAGGATGCACTCAAATAAACAAGATAATAAAGATTTGAAAACGGTAGTTAAAATTCCATAGCATTAACATTACGTTAACGAAATCAAAATGGCCGGTAGACGGGAGCCTTAAGATAAATTGCTTGTAAAATTAAGCTGAACTTTATTAAAAATTCCACTTAAAAATTCGGTACCTTTTTTTTTTTTTTTTGAAATTAAAGTAGAAATTGGGATTAAAGTCTTGACCTTGCTAATTACCTACTCGTAAAAAAAAAAAGCAAAGAATTGGTTAAAACTCGCATGTTTATAAACAGTTTTAATGAAGTTTCGTTTAACTTGTATTGATTTTTCGTACCTTTTTTCTTTAATGCAAAACTTCTCTTTACAGTACCGTTTATCTAATAAAATTTAACCTTTTTAACTGTCTATAACAGCACTAAATGTAACTTGGAATTCATTCTGAAAAAGCGGCTTAAATGCATTTCTAATCCCATTTTTATTAACGTTCCTCAACTTGATATTGAAAATGCTGTTAAAATTTAGCAATACCTGTGTAAAACGGAGTATCATAAGGGGACAAATTTGCACCACTTCTGAAAAATTGTTGTTGCCTCAAATTTAATTCCTTCAATTTCTGCTCGCATTAGAACGAAGAATCTGAATTTATGCATATATAAAGCCAAATATTGCCTCTAATTCGTTTTAAGTTAACAGAATGGCGACTTTTCCATTTCTATGCGTTATCAGCGAAGGGAATAAATTCCTTTCCCGTCGAAGGATTACTTTGAAAGGTTACCATTATTCGGAGTATTGTTTCATTTTAAGTTAACAGATGGCAGCACGAGCTTTCTCGTACGAAGAATTGAAATCACTCAAATTTGATGGAACTTTACGTGCATAATGCAACAAATTCCAGTAATGGTCTCTATATATGGCATCCGAAATTTTAAGTTTCTTTCATGGAATATGAATCCATTAAATTTGGAAGAATCTTCAAAAATTGCTCACCATTGCGAACAAAATGTTGGTATGTAAACTCAACTTTGCAAGGTCTGAATTGGAACATCTGAAAACTGTTTGCTAATTTTAATGTGGGTCATTTTAAGATTTTCCCTCATCGTAACGGATTTTTTTTTGATTTTTCAATAAGGATTATACAAAAATATGCTACTTTTTACTATAGCTTGTTGAATTTAAAAGTTCTAGGCTGAAATGTGTCCACACGAAATGTGTTCATAAGAGCCGAGGATGTTTTTTTTTTCGGGGGGGGGGGGGAGGGCCGGG
>BMAW01016770.1:70050-285761 GCA_019974015.1 Nephila pilipes | reverse complement strand
TTATTACGTGGCCATATGAACATCACTGTCAAAATATATCAAAATCCAAGTCGACAGAAGCAGCTGCCTGTGGTGGTAAAATGAAACAGGGAATCCAATTAACTGATTGCAATCTGGTTCTTTGGCTTAAGGCTCCTGCTGAGCATCCATTTTCTGATTCTGTGAGCGTAATACATCCTATGGAATTTGAAGTATCCCACGATTTCACCCCATTTGATCTGGGCTAGTGTCCTGAAAAACAAAATATACTTTTGGGAATCTTATTTTTCATATTTTTAAAATGCTACTCAGATTTAATTTTGTGTTTTCATTTTTGATTTATGAATATTTTAGGATTGATTTTAAAGGAAAGACAATCTGCAGAAATCCCTTATTTTTCTCCTCAGATGCACCAAATACAGATAATATGATTTGAAACGTAATAAAATTCTAAAAAGCACATTTATGTTAATTGAAAATCAAATGGCTCAGTGGACGGGAGCCCAATAGATAACCACACAGAAATTAAGCTTCTGAACCTTGTTTAAAAATTCACTAAAAATTCAAAATTCTTTTTGAAGTTAAAGAAATTTTTCAGATTTAAAGTCTGACCCTGCTGAATACCACTGTAAAAAGCAAAGCAAAGTGAACATACAAACTCTGAATGTTTATAAATTGTTTTAATGAAAGTTTCGCTTTAATTTGTATTTTCCGTACCTTTTTCTTTATTTTAAAAACTTCTTCTTCACAGTACCTTATCTGAATAAAATTTTGAACCCTTTAGAATCATTCCACAGCACCACCGAATTTGAATTATTCTGAAAAGTATTGCATTTTAATCCCATTTTATTAATTGTTCGACTGATATTGAAACAAGCACACAAATTTAGCAATACCTGTAAACGTGGAAAATTATTATGGGGACAAATTTAAAAATCACTTAAAAATATAAGCTTGCCCCAACTTAATTCCTTCCTAATTTCACTGCATTTAGATCTGAAGAACGAATTTATGGCTATAGAAAAGCCAAGACATCTTTAATTATTTGGTTAATAGCCCATGACTTTCTTCCATTTCTATAGCGATGAATAAATCTTCCTGTAGAGAGGACATTGAAAGGTTACCATTGATTGGAGGAAGTGTTTCATTTTAAGTTAGAATTAGATGGCAGCACGAGCTTCTGCAATGAAGAATTTTAATTAAATCGATGAAACTTACGTGCATAATGCAACAAATTCCAGTGAATGACTTCATATATGGCATCCGAAATTTTGCCTTCATGGACACAGGAACTACTAATTAAGACCTCAAAAATTGTCTTCACTCATTATGAACAAAATGTTGAAGGGAACCCATCCTTGCAAGGTCTGAATTAAAGGACCTGAAAACTGTTTGTTAATTTGACTGGGTCATTTGATTTCTTCTCCCCATCGTACTTGGGATTTTTATTTTTCACGATCAGCGTGCATTATGCTATTTTACTATAGTTTGTTGAATTTCAAAGTTCTCAGCCGAATAGATGTGTCCACAATGAAATGCACCGCAAGGATGAGGATGTTTTTCTGGGGGAACGGTCCAGCTCAGGTATCGTTAGTCAATAGTGCTCAAAATAAAGTCATTTGGTCTTGCTCAAATCAAAAATCCCTTTTATTTCAAAGCGCGACATTAATACACAATAAATTCACACTCATAGATTATCCGTAAATTCTCTCGTGCTGCCATCTATTGAACAAAATTAACACTATTGGATATAAAAATTATAAACGCGTGACCATTTTACCGGAAAAATATGGGTACATCTGGAATGCTTGTATGCTTATGTGAAGTCTTTATTTTACTTTACAGATTGTGGCATTACAAAGGCTAAGCCTCAAAGTAGAATAATCGGCGGCAACGATGCTATGTATGGAGAATTCCCGTGGCAGGTTTGAAACTAGTTTTAATTTGACAGCCTTGGTTACAGTTTAAATTGGTTATTTGTAAACAGCATTATATTAGTTCATCATGCAAATATAACAATTTTATTTGCAGGCTCACATAAAGCTGAATAGACAACAATGTAGTGGTGTTCTCTTGAACAACAGATACGTCCTCACTGCAGCCCATTGCATATATCAGTAAGTAACTTGTGCAATCCTTAAAGACAATGGAAGAAATCCAAATATTTAATAGATATATTAAATGTGAAATATTGAGCTATTTAAACTCTCCAATGTATTTCCAGCATCGGCGAGATTTTACTTGTACGATATTGTGAAATTGATAAAATTAATTCTGGCTTGCAACTTGAATCCACGTCGATCTAAAACAAATCCCTGTTTTTACTCTAAGGTCTAGGAAGTAAATTATTGAAGCCTTATATTTAAATCAAAACAAACCCGGTGGCATGATCGTGAATATATAACCGGCGTTTCCCTCGAGTCGCGACCCGTGTTGTGACCGGGAATGACAGAATAGTCCCACTGTAACTCATGCATGTCGTAAGAGGCGACTAAAATGGGTACCCAGTGTCTGGGGGTATCGCCGAGCATCCTGCCCCTGGGATTACATCAGGGGACCTCGGGGACTTGCCTTCGTTTGGCAAGTACGGGCATCATGACCCCGAGGCACCCGAGTGATCTTTTTCTTTCCCATGGGGTTTACTGCCTTTGATAAACACGGGTGACGCTCCCCCGGGATACCCTACCAATCCTCTATTTTCATCCCTCCTTGTCAACCAATTTGTGTCCTTTCTTCAATTTCTTCTCTTTCAGACCACGGGTAAATCTAGTTTCGCGCAGGGGCCGTGGTAGCCTAGTGGTCAAGGTCGTGGACAAGCGGCCGGCGGTTTTCGTTCAGTCGTGGGTTCGATCCTTGGCCACCAAAGACCCGCCGTGTAGCCGGGGCTGATGCACGTTAAATCTGTTCGGGGCTCAAAGTCCTCCCGTTGGCGTGGTGTGGATGTTAGGAGAGGGGGTGCCAGCTCAGGTGTCGTCCTCGTCACTTGACCGTGGTTCAAAATTACGAGGTCCGTCACCAATAGCCCTCGTGTTGCTTCTAGTGCGACGTTAATAAAAACTAAACTAAAACTAAACTCGTTTCGCGCAGCGTAGCTTTATCTGGTTCTTGCGCCAATAAACTTTACTTTCTCTTACTCCCATCGAGTCGCAGTTTGCAACTTCATGCCACTAGATATAATGCCTGTTACATCTGTAAGGACTCGAGAATCCCACAATGATGTAGATGTTATACCAGATAACATTGGGATGCTATCTTGTGCGTCATTCTTGTTCAAAGTAAAGAAGTAGTCGTTAAAAGACCTCGTATGGAAATGGTACCATATGGAAACGGAACTAACAAATTTCTCTATTTTTGCTGAGGTGCAAATAACCATTTCTATTAATTCCAGACTTTCTAGGATAATTTGAAATAGGATAATTTTGGATTTTCGTGATTTGACTTTCAATATAAGTGTTTTCTTATTAGTGGGCAAAACATTCTGTTCTGTACTGTTAAATTAATCGAACAAGATAATCGATTTCACATTGGATTAATTAGGCATAAGTCGTCAGTTGTTGGGGAAAAAGATAAACATTGCACAATTTGAATATATCCCGTGATATTTGAAAGAAAATGATGACGACAAAGGCTGTATTTTTCCTTCTCCAGACTATTAAATTTTAATGACCTAAAGTGTAACGTCGAATAAGCATGAATAGTCGTATTTCACTGACTGGAAGGCAGGGGCCAGTGCTACCTACCTGGCATCGACACTAAAGACCCATCGCGTATGTAGTTGATGCACACTAAATCTATCTATACTCGGTGTCCTCTCGATGGGATAGAGGGCAAGTTTGAAGAGTAGGGAGCCAGTTCGGGTGTCTTCATCGGGGGTTCAAAATCACGAAGGATGTTGCTCCTAACATAGCATTTTTGCTTCAAAACGTTTGCATTCAAAACGAAGGCCATGTTCCCTTTGCATCAATGAAAATCGATGTGCACTGACGATAGACCACTCTTCCGCAGGGTCCGTCTTTCGGACATCAGCATCCAGCTGGGCGTGTACGACATCCAGGACCAGAGTCGCCAGGACATTGCCCCGCAGACTTTCTCGGTGATCGAGAAGAAGGTTCACCCGAGCTTTTTGTATAAGGCCGCCCACCCAGATCGGTACGACGTCGCCGTTCTGAAACTGGACCGGGAGGCCCGCTTCCAAGACACGGTGGTGCCCATCTGCCTCCCCAAGAAGGACTGGGACTTCGAAGGGTGGAAGGGCATGATCACCGGATGGGGAAAGACTGATGCGGGGATTGGTGAGTAAATTCAGTTTTTTTCTGGGCCAACTTCTGAATATAAATTTATTCCTGTAAATGCCAATAGTTAAATGGTAGTTTGAAATACTATTCATATGATTCAAAAAGTATTAAGAAATAGAGTAATTCACTCTAGCATAATACATTAATTTTCAGTTTTCTAAAGTAAAAACACTATTTTCTATCCTAAAAATTGTCGCCATATGATAAAACGTCCTCCTCGGATTTCTTCAGTTTGATGCCCCATTTCAAAGTAAATGAAGTCGTTTTAAGGGTACCAGAACATCTGGGGGAATTGTGGAATTCCAAATCCAAGACTCCTTGTTTTTGTGATATATTTTCTCAAATTATAAGTAAGGATTAGATTTATTGTGTGCTCGGTGATATTTTAATCATTCTATAGGACGATAAAAGTAAATTGTTTGTCAGTTTTTTTCTCTCTTAGTTGAATGTTAACATGATTTATTGGGATATGTTTGCATTTTTGTACCATTTTAAAGAGTAGCTTAGTGATCATGGTTTCGGTTTCGTGGCCATAGTTTTCGTTCAGTCACGGTTTCAATCCTTGGCCGCAAAAGACACGCCGTGTAATCGGGTTAATGCACTCTAAATCTGTTGGGGGCCCAATGTCCTCCCGTTGGAGTGATGTGGAAGTTTGGAGAGGTGGTGCCATCTCGGGTGTCGTCCTCATCACTTGTACGAAGTTCCAAATAATGAGGTCAGTCACCGATAGCCCTCGTGTTGCTTCTAGTGCGTTGTTAATAAAAAACTAAACTATTTTAAAGAAAACTATTGTACAATATGGTTCCAAATTTTTATGCTTCTATACTCGTGCATATAGGGAACCTAAAGCATTTTCCCTCAGAGTAATACACAAGCTTTGTAATCTTTGAGAAATAATTATACATATAGAATTGAGTTTTCCAAGTTCTATAATTTTTCAAAACAAATATATAGATATATTTTTAAAAAAATTGTTCACTTTTTAAATTATTTTCTATAAGAATAAAATATTTTGTATATTTATGGAATAATTTAAAAATGGTACCTAAAAGCAAATAACCGGAATAGTGTTCATATTCGACTTTAAGGGAAAGGAACTTGACCAAAATATTCTTTCATAGTTCATTAAAATTGATTAAAATATCATTAGTTACACAAAATTCCTAATGTCACTAAGTCATAAATTCTGTTTTATTCCCTCTCGTGTCCTGGTATCCTTAAAATAAGTCAATTTCTTGCATCATTAAATAATTAATTCCTCAAATTTAGTCTTTAGTCTTCGCTTGTAACATTTTTAGAGTTAATTGCATTTTCGAATATTTAGCATAGCATTCTCATTAAACTTAATTTCATTCTGTTATAAAACAAAATTGAAATCTTGCTTACAACTTGCATAATACAAGCTGAAGTCGAACGTTCAGTATAGATAACTATGGAAACTCTACTTTTTCCTTTTCTTATGGAAGTTTATTAGTATTTTCAGAACATGAAGGCAGAAAGCTTAAAGTGCTTCCGCATTCCTACACTATTCTGAGTATTTAATTCGCATATGCGACTACTTTTTATGGAAAATGAGTATTTCTTAAGTTCAGAATAAGTCTTGAAGACCGTTGTCGTGCTACACTGACGCATCTCTCTTCAAAGCGTATGCTCAAACTATACTTCTAATTGCAGCCAACCGTTTCGGGACACGGCTCCTTCAAAAAGTGGATGTTCCCATCATCTCGAACGAGAAATGCGAGGACTGGCATCGGGATAAAGGGATAGATATCACCATTTCGAACGAAATGATGTGTGCCGGCTATGAAGATGGCAAGAAAGATGCATGCGTGGTAAGTAACTGTACAATACTTCCAAGAAAACGGCTCGTATTGCGCAAGCGATACATGTGCCTCAACTGTTTGTGATAATGGAAGGTTTGATTTCAGGCAAACTACGTTACACTAAATACGAATTGCCTAGAACTGTTTGTTCTAAATGATTAATGGATTTATTTACCTTTTTAGTAAATAGCAAAGTTTATTTTGAATTCGGAAGTTACATTTAATGCTCGCTAAAACAAACATAGAAGTTGATTATTTTTATTCCGTCTAATAAAATTTTGTAGCCAAGATTTCAAGTGAATTTCCTCTTTGCTCGTTAAAGCAGTCTCTTTGCATCTGTTTTGTCATACAGTTAATCTTCAATAAAAATTAATCTGATATTTCGCTTGAAACCAAACATCGAATACTCCATATCTAGTGTGACGTAATGAACTAAGAGTGCGCGTAATGATGTCTCTCGGAGGCGTATATTTGGGTATGTACTAAAATGGGGGGGACACTCTCGACGACCGCGGTAGCCTAGTGGTTAAGGCATCTAATTCGGCGCCGGCGGTTTCGTTGAGTCATGGGTTCGAGCCTTGATGCCACTTAAGACCTGCCGTGTAGCCGGGGCTGATGCACGTTTATTCTATCAGGGTCCAAAGTCCTCCCTTGGCATATTTCGGAAGATAGGAGAGGGAGGTGTCAACTCGGATGTCGTCCTCGTCACTTGACTGAGGTTCAAAATTATGAGATCCGTTGCCAATAGCCCTCGTGTAGCTTCTAGTGCTATGATAATGAAACCAAAATGGAACACTCTCCTCGAGGTATTTAAAACTTGTGAATCTAGATGTTTGCACTTATAATTAACAAGACCACAAAAGTAAAGTGATTGTAAAGTGTAAAGGAGAGTCTCCAATCATAGTTTTCGAATTAAGATCAAATGAAGACTATCACTATACTACTTGACTCAAATGAAAACTATCATTCGAGGCAATCGATTACATTAATTGAATTCATATCAATTTTCATCCCGTTTAAATATAAACATACAGGAGGAGGACAGTGGTGTCTCAATCGCTGATGTTTCGTACATGATTTAAAATTTTGAAACATTCCAAGTGGAAGGAAACCACAAAGTACCCTTTTCTCTTCAAACTGAGATTCACACTAGGGAAGATTAAACGTTCTTTGACCCTCTCCAGATCCTCCATGAATAGAATCTGTGTCTAAGAGGAATTATTGCAAATTTAAAACCTTTGTTTCATGATGCGTGGAACCATGTATCGGAACAAATTCATAATCAATAGGTACCTTCCGAAAGATCGAACAACTTTAATAAGCACGGCTGACGCACTTGGTGACTCGGATTCATAGTTTAAAATGTATCCAATTTGAAATGTCTATTTACGACAAATTTCTGAACTGAAGCTATTTTCTCAAGAGCGTATATGGATAAAAGACTAGTGCCACCTAATTAAATAACCTCTTGCGAGGGAGAAAATTGTCTTATGGGATTTAAGATGCCAGATACTAGAGATTCCTTTCCTGTGAGGTTATGTCTATTTTAAGTCCGAGTGATGCTCCCTCGAGATAACCTAGTAATCTTTCTTTACTTTGACTTCATATTAACCAATGTTTCTAGGCTTCAATAAAATTTATATCTATACTAGTAATAGTTTATATATTACAGAAATTATAAAGGTAGTTGAGTGCTCAGTGGGCTTGGCCAAACGTTAAATTAACAAAATCTTATAGTTTTTGCTAATTTTTTTCCCTCTAAGGCTTGCCTTGTCCCAAAAAGCTTGCCTTCGTATAAGAATGGGCATCATTCACCTTAATGAAATTTCCTTTCCCTTGAAATTTACTGTATAATGAACACGAATGACGGTTCCTAGAGGATATCTTAGCAATCCTTCCCTATTTACGACCTTTCCCGTTTCCTGTAGTGGACAATTAACATGCTCTAGGTGTGCTTCTATTGGACACTCTTCCACGGATTGCCAACTGGAGCCCAGGTGTGTTAATTGTTCTCAATCTCGCACATCTAACTCAACATTATGCCCCAAACGGCAATTAGAGAAACAGATTCAGGAAATAAAATCCTCACGTAATATTTCATATCCCGAAGCGCGCAAATTAATAGTTCCACCACTTTCTCAGACTTACGGTCAGGCCACTAAATCATCTATATCAACGTTCACCCAAACCGATCCTTCTGTTACAAAAGTGATATGCCCGCCTCTTCACTGTCTTAATCCATTGTCTTCCCAATCCAAATCCACACCTTTGTCTTTTCCAACGTACACAGTAAATACATCATCGTCATCTTCTCAGGCAGATATTTTGCCTTCCATAGCTCCTATCAAAACTGCTAAATCTGTAAATACTCCTAGTTTTAAGACAAAAACCAAGAAGAAAAATAAATTAAATAGCCCGTACCGAAACATTTCACATCCTACACTAAACAATAAACCCAAAATTGATATTAAATTAAATGCTTATAGACCCAAAAAAAGTACCCTACCACCATATCTCGGAGATGACGATGACTGCATTTTATGATGTCGATGATTCCTGGCTCATGGATGCAGTGGACCAAATGGAACATTCTAACTTGAAGCAAAAGAAAATCCGTATTCGACCTTAGCTTATTGTGTTTTACTCTTTTATCTGTTTTTAGTCTGATCGGTTCAAGCTTTTATCCATTTTAAACTGTGATTTCCTCTCATATTTATTACCATTGTTTTTAATTTTCTTCTAATTGGCCCAAAATAGGGTTTTAAATTTTACCTAAGTGCAATGTGTTAATCACTTTTTATGTATCACCTGGTTTGGCGCAGCATAGCCATATCTGGCTCTTGCGCCATAAAATTCTAAAGTCACTCACTCACTCATGACCTTTCCTGTAAGCAAATTTTACTTTTCAAACTTTTAGATCGGTTACTTGTTTAGCATAGTCTAGTCTAATCTAATTCTTAACTTCAGTCGCATAGTTGAACTTCACATTCACGCCTTCATCTACAAATCAAAGAAGTATTTAAAGCTAAGCAGAACGTGGCACATGTATTTGAACTTTAATAGCCCTCGCATTGCTTCTAGTGCCCCGTTAATAAAAACAAACCTTGGATATATCTTTAAATGTATGTAAATTTTAGAGTTTGAAATGAAAAATCTCATCACGAATAACGAGCGACATTCTTCCTTTCAGGGTGACTCTGGCGGACCGCTCATGGTCGTGGTTCACGGTCGTTGGGTGGTGGTCGGCCTGGTCTCCGCCGGCTTCGGATGCGCCCAGGCGAAGCAGCCTGGCATCTACCACAGGGTTCCCAGCACCGTGGACTGGCTGAGGGAAAGCATCTCCTCCTGATTCCTCCTACCTCGACGAAGCAGCAGTGCTGTGATCCACCTATCTAATGTGTATAGAACGAAACTAATCTGTGAATTTCACTCGTATGGAGTACTCTAAAGCCATTTTGTGTTATGAGCCAAACTCATTTTTAAACCTAGACAACGAATCTGTTTGGATTCTAGTGCGTGTAAATACGATCATAATGTAACAAATCGGCGAATTATTTGACGAAACTAATCTGTTGGACTTTAAGGTTGAAGTTATTCGTCGCCATGGATTTTTACCAAGTTTTTTGTGCATACAAATGTTGAACGTTTGTGAAACGTTTTGAATAAATGCGTCTTTTATATTTGATTTCTCTTGTGCCTTGTCATTGGTGTCTGTGGTCGATAAATATTACATTAATAACGTGTCTAAAAGTATCGGAAATTTTAAATTTATCATGCTTAAAGGTCTATGCCAAATTAGGGCCTATATAACTCTAGAGGGTGCATCGCAAGGAAGTGTTGCTATTTGCCTTGTATCGGCGAGATACACGATTAACTTAATATAATTCACGTTTAGGTAGGCTCTTGCGCCATTAAACTTGACATTCCTTCATTCACTCTAACCTTTACGTGAGCAAGGGATATGATAAGGAAATCTAGAGATATTCCTCCCCATGGGGCCCTCTGAAGCTTCAAGGTAAGAGTAATTCCGAGGGACCGTAGTGCTTTCTTCCCATTTGGGCTCACAGTCTTTGATAAACATGGGGGGGGGGGGCCCGCGCTCGGCTTAGCCTAGAAATCAGTTGCACATTATTTTTGGCACAGCATAGTCACATTTGGCTCTTTCACCATTAAACTCCATCACTCACTATTCCCAGAGGAGAATGAAAATATTTAAAATGTTGCTATTCGTCGTCTTTGGTAAACTTTCCACAAATGATGCCCTACGAAAATTCATGCGTGTGGAAACACTTGCTCGAAAAGCTACTTCATGTTGAGAGTTAAAAATGGGCCGTAGGAACGACATATCGAACTCCAATAAGGCTACGATTATGGCTTTACGCTATGATGATCTTAATCAGCAGGAATTAATGATTGTTCTCGAGGAACTGTATAAAAGATTCATGGCAATTTTTAAATACTCGGAAACTTTGAAAAATCGTGTAAATAGTGGTAAGCGAATAACTGAATTAAGACTGAATAGAATGCCGAAAGATGTCGTTAGGAAAACATATTCATAAGTGGAAAGTATCGAGAGAAAGAGGGATATCTCAACACTAGAATGATCCCATAAGTTCGATTTTCTTTCTCGAGTCCAAGACAATGGCGCTACTTGCTTTCAAGCAAGAGTCGTGGTGTAGAGAAATGAGAGTATAAAGGTCTGGAATAAGTGCTTTTTAGCAATGGATCGAAAACATGAGTTTCCTTTAATCGTCACCTATGTGATATTTTTCTATACCATGGAGTTTAGTCTCTGAACATGGGTGACTCTCCCCAGTATACTCCAGAGATCCTTATTTATTCTCTATCCTTGTCAACCAGTTTCCTTTTGGATTATTCCGATGAGTAGAGCGAATGCAAGATCTTTCCTTCGCATTGGACATACTCGATTTACGCAATCAACTTTCGTTTGGAGAAACTGCACCAGAGTGTCCTTCCTGTCATGTCCTTTATAGTTCATCACATTTTAATAAACTACTCGGTTTTTCATCGCCTGCGTTTTCTTTCACACATCAGTTTGAAACCTGTTTGACTGAGTGTGGAACCCCACCGCAACTGATTTGCTTTTAAAAAAAATTGGTCTTTCATACCATAATTGAAGTTTTAATCTTTCACCTTTTTATCACTTTGTGAAACAAATACAATTTAAATTAATGCAGTTTTTATTGATTTAACAAATGTTTGGCGAAGGATAGCCTGCTTTGGCTCTTGTGCCATGAACTCCGCTGTCGCTCACTTTTCATTTCTTTAACACGTCTAGATCACAACTTTTTGGTGCAGCATGGCAACATTTGACTTGCTCAATTAAAATGCCACACGTTCGTTTGTCTTTCAATTTTATTTTTCTCTCGTCTAGATCACAGCTTGGCCATGCTGTGCCAGACAAGGTAACGTCTGGTTCTTACGCCATTGAAATTCAATCAATCACTCACTCTTAGTCGTTAGAGTACTCTCTGTAGCTTACCTTCTGGTATTTGCAGATACGGGAGTCATGATCCTGAGGCTCCCTAATATTTTCTACCTGTAGAGTTTACTGTTTATGATAAGAGTAACCTCCCTCCCCTGATGCTTGGCTGTCCTCCATTTTCGACCTATCTTGTCGACCTATCCTCCCAATTTTTTAAACGTCTAGATGAGTCGCACCTTGTTTGCCGAAACAGTTCTGTCTGGCTCTTCCATCCTTAAACTCTATAATTGCTCACAGGCCCACATTAGTTGTAAGAGTACCAGTGTTTGGCGTTGGAAGCAAGTGGTTTTACTTCTTGAAACTTGGTGAAGTTTAACTTCAATTATGATATCGGATGTATGAGGGCTTGGAAAAGCTGTGCATTTTGACAGGAAAGAGTCTATCCTAAGTATACGAGGAGTTACTTGAGCATATTATTTCATCGGATCTATTTGAGGATGTTGTATTCCAACTAGGTATCGAGTCTTGCTGCATGGCTCTTGCTTGTCTTGCTAAAGCTCTCCTGATTCACTTAAGAACAACACAATCAAGTAATTTATTGTCTAATACGCCCGATTTAAAACTGAAAGCTATGTGGGTTTTAATGAAGAAATGCCTTCAACTCCAAAGGACAGAAATTAACTCCTGAAAAGCGTAAATTTTCTTTAGTCAACTACCCTAGCGATCCTTCTCTAATTTCAACTTTCCTTGTCAACCAATTATTTTTTCAAATGTTTCACGACTAAACCTGTTAAATCTTGTTTCGCATGGCATAGCCACATCTGGCTCTTACTACGCCAATAACATTCACATTAACTCATTCACTCTGTAGTCAACTATCAGCAAAGAAGCTGTTAACTATTCATAAATACTTGTTTCAAGAAACTGTTCCATTTTTGCGCGTTATTTTAGTGTCTTAAGTAACAATGGGGAAAAAATTATTTTTCAAATTTTAAAACTTTGTTTTATAAAACAGACTTTATGACATTACATTCTATATATTCTGTAGACGTTTATCTCGTGTACAGAATATATAGAATGGATTGCTGCAATTTAGACTTCTGATGGATTTATTTTTATCGAAATGCAAATCTCAAACCTGTTTGTGCTTTATTTTTAATTCTAATGTTTTGAATTGGAGCTTTACAACGGAATAAGTGTCGAATCAATCTATTTTATGAAACTAGTTTTAATTCAAAAAAATTTTCATTCCCACTCTAATTCGCAGTCTAATGTCCCTCATAAGTCTCTTTTGATCGATTCGTTTTTACAGGAAGGGAGGAACCATTTCTACTGAACCTTAATCTGATTTCTTAGTACATCAAATGTAAGAATCAGAAGACAGGTTTTTTTTTTTTACTTTAAAAGTGTGTCAATGTCTAATCCTCCCGCTGTTGACGAGCCATTGAGCAAATAAGCTGCCCGACGCTTGACGTATCCGTTTTACATGCTCCAATGACTACTCTTTGGTGTGTGACCTACTGATTGCCTGCCCAATCCTCGGAAGTAAACAGTCCATGAGAAACTTAATTAGGGGATCGCAGTGTCTGTATCGGTGACTGGCTGAGTGGACCAATACAGAGGAATATCTTTTTTAAAGATCTTGTAAATTTAAATGGTATGCATCCATTGACATCATAACCCCACAAAAATTGCACTTGAACTTGGTAATCTAACTTTTTACTTGGAGTACTACCTTAATTAGTTCTGAAGCTTCAGGGACGAACGCGTTTCTTTGATTACATAGACCAATTTCTTGATAGTAACATTTCAGGTAAGTACGGGCATCATGACCCCGAGGCACCTTAGTGATCTTTTTCTTTCCCATGGGGTTTATTGTCTTTGGTAAACACGGGTGACGCACTCCCGGGATACCCTAGCGATCCTTCTCTATTTTCGACCCTCCTTCTTGTCGACCACTTTTACCTTTTTTCAACTTCACGTCTAGAACACAGTTTAATCTTGTTTGGCGCAGCATAGCCATATCTGGCTCTTGCGCCAATAAACTTTACATTCACTCACTCACACTCACTTGATAGTAAAATCCAAACTTACCAGTACCTTCCAATTTGCATAAAATAGTGGATTAAATTATCTACTCTAGTAGGAGTGGACTTAAATTATCTCTACTCTAGTACAGAATTGTCATGAGTTCATAGCCAGTATTGACCCGTGTGGTGACCGGGGATGACAGAATAGTCTCACTGTAGCTCATGCATGTCGTAAGAGGCGACTAAAATGGATACCCAGCGTCTGGGGGTATAGCCAGGCACCCTGCCCCTGGGGATTATATCAGGGGACCTCAGGGACTTGCCTTCTTCAGGTAAGTACGGGTATCATGACCCCGAGGCACCTTAGTGATCTTTTTCTTTCCCATGGGTTTTACTGTCTTTGGTAAACACGGTGACGCACTCCCGGGATACCCTAGCGATCCTTCTCTATTTTCGACCCTCTTTCTTGTCAACCATTTTTACCTTTTTTTCAACTTCACGTCTAGACCACAGTTTAATCTTGTTTGGCGCAGCATAGCCATATCTGGCTCTTGCGCCAATGAACTTTACATTCACTCACTCATAGCCAGTATTGTTTCCACAGAGTAGTGGGTTCGAGTCCCGATGCCACTAAATAGTCTTCGTGGCGAAAGTCTGACGCACTTTCAATTTATCGAGAATTAATGTCATCACATTAGGTCGATGTGGAAATTTGGAGAAGTAATGCCTCGTCATGACCGAAACTCAAAAGGAACAGGTCCGTCGACTACAACTGGGGCCGCGGTAGCCTAGTGGTCAAGGTCGTGGATAGCGGCTGGCGGTTTTCGTTCAGTCGCGGGTTCGATCCTTGGCCACCAAAGACCCGCCGTGTAGCCGGGGCTGATGCACGTTAAATCTGTTCGGGGCCCAAAGTCCTCCCGTTGGCGTGGTGTGGATGTTAGGAGAGGGGGGTGCCAGCTCAGGTGTCGTCCTCGTCACTTGACCGTGGTTCAAAATTACGAGGTCCGTCGCCAATAGCCCTCGTGTTGCTTCTAGTGCGACGTTAACTAAAACTAAAACTAAACTAAAACCGTCGACTACAACTATTCCTTTACTTCCCAGTGCAACGTTAATTATCAATAAATATCAAGGTCTTGTGTTTTGATACGTATGGAAATTTACGCTTCGAGGTGCCTAAGGAATATTCTATTTTTCAACATTTCTTCTGGACCAATACTTACTTTTCTTACAATCACCTTTTTGTTTAGAACACTGATCTCTTGAGAGGCTCACCTCACCCGTATAGTGACCAGTTGTGGAAGAATAGCCCCATTTGTAGCTCATGAATGTCGTACGAGGTCACTAAAATAGGTACCCCGCTCCCGAGGATATAGCTAGGCCCCTGCCTCTAGGAATTATATCAGGGGCTTACCTTCTGAAGGCAGGTTCGGACACCATGACCGCGAAGCATCTGAGTAATTTCTCCTATCAGATTTACTGTCACTAGTAAACACGGGTGACGTGCCAAAGGGATAATCTAGTGACCCTTCCCTATTTTCGACGCTTCTCGTCAACCTATTTATTTTTCAGTTTTTCCACATCTAGATCTTCAGCACGTCTGGGGATCTTCAGTTGTACAAAGACTAAATAGTGTAATTTTTTTTTTAAATATGTGGAGTAATTTACAACAGTTTGAGTCATTTAACTAAGATGCATGTGTAATTAACCAATTAAGTACCATAGCTGCATACTAACGTATGAGATCAAAATAATTAAGACCTCAAACTTTTTAAAATTATACATTGCTTTGCATTTAAATAAATTACTTTTGTATCATTTGGTTCCTCCTTAAATGGGAGCTTGATTAAATTTGTTAAAATTGTATTTCATTATTTTTAGTCAGGAGCAATTACATGAACTATACGCTTTTGCGAAATTTCAATTGCTAGACGGGACCCCACCCCACCAAATCTAGATCCATCACTGTTTGAGCATACCATAATATTGTAACTAATCTCAGGAGTTACACGTGTGAGCAAAATTTCGCTCAGATGTATACGCATGAACAAATAATCTTAAGTAAAAGCGTATAAAAATTTTGATTTTTAGACCTTTATGTGGAATATATGTTGACCATACCTATTGTATGCTATTCAAAGGTTACTCTTTGTGCTTATTTTTTTTTAAGTTACATAAAATGCTATTCGTAAAATCTCTCTCGAAAGAACTACAATCTTCAAAAAGAATTGTAAAATAAATTTATTTTATATTCAAAGACTATAGTGAGATAAAGAATTTGTGCGTATAACTTTGCATGATTTCCATTGGAGATAAGAAGCTCGTTCTATAAATCATTAGAAAATCCGAGAGACGGCACTCGTAGTAGCGAAAATGGTTTATTTTTTTTACAAGCATCAGGAGTCACTAGAGAAATATCTCAGTTACTCGTATTCGTGATCATGATGCTTTTTGCACCTAAAAATTTTTTCGTTATAACTTTTCCAGCCGATGAGATTATCCTCGCCTTCATTGGAGAAGATTTCCCAGAATTAATCCAACGTTTTGATTTTTGCTTGATTTCTGTGTATAACGAAAAATCCTGATTACAACTCGACGCGATAGCAGCTAAATTTTGGTTTGACAGCAATTGACAACCAAATCAAAACTAACTTATGAATCAATGTCAAATTTGTGTCGGCCTGTTTAACAGATGTCGGCTCCCAATGGTAACAGCAATTGACCTTCCTGATGCCATCTGTCTTCAAGTGCAAATACCGTTAGAGCCACCCACGAAAAACATTTTAATTATATTTGGCAGTTTTTAGAGTTTGCTTATACTGACGAATTGGCTATTATCTTCAACTTCTGTGTTTATGAACTTCGGTTTATAAATTCTGCATTTGTAACCATAATTAAACCAAATGTGAAATGCTCAAATATATGAAATTAATGATCAGAAAAAAAAAATGGCTTCCTAGTGCTGTCAGCCCTTCATTCCCCGCTTATGTTAATTGTTTCAAAATTGTTGAAGTTGGTGGTAAAGATACTTCGCGCGATTTTAAAAAGGCTTAAAGTCATGTTAAGGTCACCTAATTTTATTTGCATATTACCATTTAAGGACTCTTTTTCTAATATTTTAAACTGTATTTATTTTCAATCTTCACTATACTTTGTCATCCAATTAGCGTTGCGAACGACAATATCCGTTTTAGCCTCAACTCATCCCCATCTCCATATTAATATCCGCGACACGTGTGAATTGAGGGCAAAAGCATATGATCCGCGACTAATACTTAATCAATTGACAGTCGCATTGGGTATTCAATTAGCTCGCTCGACTGGTCAAAGTCGGGGTCAGTTTCAGCCTTGAGTCTCCGCTCCATCGGCCAAGCCAGCGGTAGTTTCGAACTATTCGCAATCGGATATACGTTTCAAATATCCTCTGGTATGCCGCTTCGACGGATCAGTTAAACTTTTTGCAAAGTATATTTAATTAATGATACTTTTATTTTTTAACTGAGCATTCCAGCAAATATTAGTGGAAACTAATAAAAAATGTTACCCGAGAGAGAGAGAAATATTTACATCTTACTGGAAACATGCTCATACAACATTTGAATGCATAGAACACCGCCAGATTCTGAAGACGATAGATTACTGGAAAATGATAAGTTTAAACAGCAAAATCTGTCTTAAGAGTAAAATTTATTATGATACACGATGATAAAATGACCAATACAAGATATTACAAAAAAAAAATTCCATTTTGTGTCGACAGCCTGCATTATATATTTCGTTGAATTACAAAACATAAACAACGCTTGTAAATCTTGTCTTCCTGTGGGATAATTCTAGATCACAAGCAGGAAAGGTAAAGTGCCGGATTATAGAGGGAGTATTGTTATAAATCGAATCAATTTGAAGGCATTGGGGGGGGGAGTAGCCAAGTGGTCATAGTTTCGGGTTTTTCGGTCATGGTTTCAGTTTTCAGATTTTTTTCTCAACAAAAGCCGCCGGCTTTCGTTGAGTCACGGGTTCGAGCCTTGGCCACTAAAGACCCGACGTCTAGCCGGGGTTGATGCACGTTAAATCTGTTGAAACCAAAACTCCTCCCGTGGCGGAAGTTAGGAGAGGGATTTGCCAGCTCAGGTGTCGTCCCCGTCACTTGACCGAGGTTCAAAATTTCAAAGTCCATCCCCAATAGCTTTCATGTTGCTTCTAGTGCGACGTTACTAAAGCGAAACCAAAATAATTGAATGAGGTTTAAAATTAAGGATCCAGTGACAATAGCTCCTATGTTTTGTTCTCAGAGTACGATGTTAATAAACAATCACAAATCCATCCACCAATTATTTTTTTTTTTTCAAACATTAAATCATAGTCGCACCTTTTTTAGATTTTATTAACGTGGCATTAGAAGCAACAAAAGGGCTATTGGCGAAGGACCTTGTAATTTTGAGCCTTAGTCAAGTGACGAGAACGACCCCTGAGCTGGCAAACCCCCGTCTCCTAACTTCCACACCAGGCCAACGGGAGAACTTTGGGTCCCAACAGATTTAACGTGCATCAGCTCCGGCTACAGGGTGGGTCTTTAGAGGCCAAGGATCAAACCCGTGACTGAACGAAAACCGCCGGTCACAAATCCGAAACCATGACCACTAGGCTACTGCGGCCACTGTACCTTGTTTGGCGCATGATAGTCATATGTGGCTCTTGCGCCGTTAAACTTCTCCATCACACATATTCGCATACTTCTATCTACATTCTCTCTTCTCTCTACAAATATATATTTCTCTATAAGCATAAAAATGATCGTTTTAAAGTGTGTTGTTTTAGTATAATTAACTCAAGAATCGTCAATATGGGAACTTTTATGACACGCGGTATATAAATGCCCTTTCACATAGGCTAAATCCTTCACCACAAATAATACTATTTTGAGAGCTTATCTTTCATTACTAGAATGGAAGCAAGAAACACTCATCTCAGTTCGGGGTGTAATCGAATCGTTTATGCTCGCAAAGGAACAGTTAGTCAATGAAGGGATGTGTCTGTCGACAGGCCTGACCCGACGCTCCACCGGCCGAGTGCTTATGGATGTCATCAGCGGGTCATTGGGTTTCGGAGGTAGTAAGGCGATTTCTTCTTCCTTTATCTTCGTTTTCCATCGGAAGCGCACTGGGAAGTAGGTTTTACAGGTGAGTGCCTCTCCCGAGGGGGGCCGGATGCAGCACGCTCTACCTTCAAAGCGCACCGATGGTAATGAAATTTCATCTTTCAGTGTTAAAAGAGTTCCTGAAAAAATAGAGATCTGGAAACTATGTACAGACTGGGAAGCTAGAAATTATAGATTTGACGTGTCTCAGCCCCATTCCACGACAGTATTCAGACACATGAAAGAAACTGGTCACGAGTTCCTGTATGTTTCCTGTATTGTTTCCTTTGAGTCATGGGTTCGATTCCATTAAGGGGTGATTGTTTCTTAAAGTTGCCCTTAGAAGCAAATCGGGTGCTCTTGAAGACAGACCTCGTAATTTTGAACATCGGTTAGGTGAAGAGAACGGCACATCCCTCCTCAAACTTCCACACAGAGCGAGTGGGAGGACTTGAGACTTTAACAGATTTAATATACATCCGCCCCTCTTCACAGCAGATTGATTCCTTTAAAGACCTGCCCGTGTAGCAGGTCTGATGCCTGTTAAATCTATCGAGGCTCCAATTCCTATGTGGAGGTTTGGAGAGGAAATGCAAGATCCCATCTCTACCCATCGGTAACGAGTCTGTTACTCAACTAACAAGGATTCAGTGGCTCTTGTTGTGTAGATTGAGATCACTATCATAGACTCGCAGTTGGCGTTATTTTCGTCGAGTTTTGGTTTCAAACCCTGACACCACAAAAGATTTGCCATGTATCCGGGACTAATCCACCTTAAATCTGTCTAAGTCCAAAGCCCTCCTGTTGGCGTGATGTGGAAGTTAGGAGAGAGGGATGACCGAGGTTCAAAATGACGAGGTCCGTCGTCAATAGCCCTCGTGTTGTTTCTACTGTGACATTAATAAAACAAAACCAAACCTTCAAGATTTGGCGAAAAACATGGCGATTTATAAATTTGGTTACCAAAATAGTACTCGTCCTCGTCACTTGACCGTGGTTCAAAATTACGAGGTCCGCCGCCAATAGCCTTCGTGTTGCTTCTAGTGCGACGTTAATAAAAACTAAACTGAAAACCGAAATAGTACAAACAAGAAATCACGTCATGATAACGTCAAAAATGAATAGAAAGCCGGAACGAAACTGATTTCGACGAGGAAATGGCAACAAATTGGTCCATCGCCAATAGCCTCTCTGTGCGACGTTAATAAGCAATCACTCGTACTTCCATGTAATCAGTAACCTACAGTGTTGTCCTGGTGTGATATCAATCAAAAAACAGAACATCTCTTTAACACAGCTGTTTCTTTCATGATGTGCAAATAATTTGTTTTCTCATCTAAATGTCATCGTTTTTAAGCCGCCTCCCACGACCTTGGGAGTTTCGCCTTCCTCTTGACATCAAAACGAAAGTAGAAACAGGAACTCCTTTTCTGTGTCGATGAACTGCAGCAACAGTGTCAATGTCACAACCGTGCTAGTTAGGCTGGAAGTGATTCATAAATAAAACCATTCAAAAAAGCTAATATAAAATGGCAAAATCTGTTCTAAAAATTGTAGTTAAAACGGATAACAGATTTTTTTTTTTTTTTTTTTTTGGCGTTGAATGAATTACAACTATTTTTCATCCGGTTATTTTCTCCTTTTATACGAGAGTGGCACAAAAAGTTTCTGTGTTTAACAACAGATGGCAGCAAGATGAAGTTGCCATCTATTAAATGGTTTCGAAAAACAATTGTGTATTTCATAAGTAGTTTTGATTTGGCAGCCGCATGTTGTCAAGTCAAAAACTTTTTGCTGTTGGGGCGAGTTGTCACGTTCATAGAGACTTGGATTCATCCTTATACTCCTAAAACCGAGAAACAATAAAATACAGGAATTGCTTTCCTGAATCTGCTCCAAAGAAGACAAAAAAAAAAACGGGAAAATTGGGGCGACAAGTTTAAACAATGCGAAGTGTTAAATGATTAAATCAATATAAATTTATTGAAATTTACGAAATGTAAACAAATTTCATGAGCAAAAGTCTTCTGTTGTAATTCGAATTATTAATGGGGAATTTATGCAGCCATAAAATATACAGAAAATATAAACAACTTAATATTACCCGAGATATTCTTGCCAAATGAGATGGCTCGTGTATATTTGAGAACCAAGACTGTTCAAATGACTGAAGGTTTATCAATGTCTCGCACAGAGGCAACACAAAGGCTGTTGGTGACGGACCTTGTAATTTTGAATCTTGGTCAAGTGATGAGGGCAGCACATGAGCTGGGACATCCCTCTCCAAACTTCCACACCACTCCAACAAGAGGAGTTTGATCCTTGACATATTTAACGTGCATAGGCACCAGTATATTGAGGTCCAACACTGGCTCATATAAGAAGAATAAAATGAATATTAAATGGTGTGACTAAAATGAATACCTAGTGTCTGGGGAATAGCCGGGAGCCCTGCGGCTGGGAATTATGTCAAGGGAGCTCAGAGGCTTACGTTCTTTAGGTAGGTAAGAGCATCAGGACCCTGAGGCTTCCTATAGATCTTTGTTTCTTTTCCATGGGGCTTACTGTCTTTGGTAAACACGGATGACATACACCCGGGATACCCTATCTATCCTATTCTATTTTCAATCCTCCTTCTTGTTAATCAATTTCATCTTCCTTTTTTCAAACGTCTAGACCAGTTACATCTTGTTGGGTGCAGCATAGCCACATCTGACTCACGCTCCAATAACCATCACTTATACTCACACTCACTCATCTGCAGACGGTAGGAATTTAATGGCATCAGGGATCGACCCCCTAACTTGATAAAACTACGCTGCCCGCGAGTTTATGACCATGAGCATTAGGCTACTGCGGTCATTTAAACAGGAAAAGTAGAGCATTATTGTATAAAATTTGATACACTGGACAAAAATAAAGTTCTGAAACACTCAAATTGACTAAAACTACAAAAAAAAAGTGTTACTTTACCCTCATCCAATCGAAAAAAGATAAGCCCATGGCGCCTAATTTACAGAACAATTGGTCGAAACTATGCAAAATTACAATTTATAATTCGAAGCTAAAATTCGCAATTTAGCGATAAACCATTGACGTGGTGCGGATGTTAGTAAAGGGGAATTCCAGCTCAGGTGTCGTCCTCGTCACTTGACCGTGGTTCAAATTTACGAAGTCCGTCGCCAATAGACCTCGTGTTGCTTGTAGTGCGACGTTAATAAAAACTAAACTAAACTTAGCGATAAGCCGTTTTACTGGTATTGGGATCTAGAGACGGGCCTGTAGATGACTGTTAAGGCGTTGGTAGAAGAATTATCTAACTTTATATTTTTTTCTTACGTCTACCTCTGCCAGTGTTTGTTACTTAAAAGAAATTTTTTTTAAAGAATTTAAAAGAAACTACTTCCTTTAAGTCATGTGTTATGAATAAGAATACTCCCCCTTCTATATCGGACCTAATTGTCAAGAACAAACCATCGCGAGGGGGAAAGTCTAGGGCGCCTCACATTTACTTTAACACCTTTAAGGTCTGATTAATCAACGAGAAAACGTTTGACCCACATCTCAACATCTCATCTATCTTTTCTCTTTTTTGTGCTAAGTTTGGTTACTTCTATTTTTGGTGAAAACTGCGCAATGGGTCGAACTCTTCTTTCGGATCCGGTTGCCAGTTTCCATTACCAAAACTCACTGAGGAACGAAGTAAAAAAGAAGGCAAATAATTGCGATCATCAACGACAATGGGAAATTCTGTTTCAGTTTTCTCTGCGGAGTGTGTTTCTGGGTTAAATCCCCCGCCTGGGTCATGAAGTGTTTGACCCGGATTCGTTACGTTTCCATGGGACTCTTTTTTTTCGCTTTTTACAAGAAGAATGCAAATATACAATTTTCCGCTTTTTTTCATCAAAATTTATTCGCTTTTTCACACGTAACATGCTTTCTCTTGTACATTTTTTTTAGAAGTTTAGTCTTTGTTCTGAATTGAAAAACAACTGACATGGTTTTAATACGGGATAAAACAATGAATTTTGGTTTTGTATGAAAATGATGGGTTATTTCCTTCTGCAAACTAATTGTTGGACGTTAATACCGTAACAAGAAAATTTGGAACAAAGTTCACTTCTGAACTTAACTTATCTGACCTTCCTGATAACCCCGAAAAGGAGTAAGTGTCTTTTTATTTTGAGGACGTTTTGTTCGAAATTTGTTCTTTTTAATGATCTCAATAGAAATATAACAATCGTGTCATACGGATACTAAACTACTGTTTGTAAATGAATAATTAAGAAGGCATTTTTTTTCCCATTTATACGCATTTGTTCCCGGATCTTTCTTTCCCGCAGTTTTATTTAGAATATTTATTGATCAACAGTGTAAATGCAGATATACCTAAGCAGAACCTTATCGGAAAAAAATAATTAAACATTCTTGAAACACTGTATCAAAACAGAAGCAACATTCTAGTATAACAAACGGAACAACATTTGCAAAACGAAATTAATATTCAAAATTAATGATTTGTTGTCCCATTTTTACTGCAAACATATCCTTATGTTATTACTATTCAAGATCTGTAATAATGTTTATGTGAGTCATAATAGCAATAAATATATCTGACGTAGGGAAATTAATAGAGCACGATAACTCCTTACATGGCAACGCTGATCAATCTTCAAGAACTGTTTTTAGCTGTTTCTTTTCGCATTGAAATGTGATCCACTCTCTCTTCCCTCGCTCATCATAAAGCACAATGTATTACATAAATGAGAGGATATCCATTCGTAAAACGTACAAATGGCACTATCTCTATGAAACCGATATCGTGACGTATCAAGTGGTTCCATTCATTTTTGATTGGTTCCGACTGGGCAGCTTTTTTTTTTCTTGAAGCGGTGGCAGCGGTAAACTGGTGATCATGGTCGCAGGCTCGCAGCCGGCAATTTTCGTCCAGTCACGGGTTCGAGCCTCGATGCCACAAACAACCCAGGTTGTATATGGAGCTGATGCACGTTAAATCTATCGAGACTCAAAATCCTCCCGTTGGCGTGGTGTGGAAGATAGGAGAGGGAGGTACCATCTCAGCTGTCGTTCACGTCACTAGACTGAGGTTCAAAATGACGAGTGAGTGAGTGACAGTGAGGATTTATGGCGCAAGAGCCAAAGTAGGATATGTCGCGCCAAACAATTGTTATCAAAAGGGCGAGGTCCGTCGCCAATAACCCTCGTGTTGCTTCCAAGTCGACGTTAATAAAACCAGTCAATCGATCCAAGGAACGAAAAATGACAAAGAACTTACGCAACTTATGAGAGCACACTTTACTATTAGTAAAGAGCGCACTTATAACATCTGCCAAAGAGTGCATTCGCTCATTTTTGTCTCTTTTCTAGTTTTCATGGAAATTTTCTGATACTTCTCTTAAGTTATGCTGAATTATTTGAAATAAATAAAGGGGAAATATGAAAATATACTTGATTTTCATTCGCAGTTTATGTGTCGAACGATTGGTTACACAGGGTTAATGCGAGTTTTAACACAAATAACTGAATAACATTTTCCATAAAATATAAAAGTAAGGCTTAAAAATCTAACTATAAACATTTGCGATTATTCTTTTGTAAAATTTGAGAAACGTATGAAAAAAATCGCAACTATTTCGCAAATTGTTGACACTTTTTACTGAGAAAAGAAGGAATAAAGCAGATAATAAAAAAGACCTCAAACGTCACGGTCCTTTTCATGCGAACGAACTTAGTAATCCGTATTTCTGTTGGGGTAGACGTTTTCGCCCTCATTTTGAAACTTCTTATCTTTTGTATACCCAGAGAAGTTGCCTAGAAAAGTTTTCAGGAAACCGAGACAAAATAAAATGCTCCAAAATTTGCTATTTCTTAAAATTTTGTTATTAAAAAATAATGGTGCTTCGCTGCTTTTATAGGCATATTATTCAGGATAATTTTATTAACAGAACGTTCTACATTTATTTTTGAACCTTGTAAGCAAACATGCCCTTACACTGAGAAAAATATCTACATTTGCGTTTTCCTCAAATGAATTCCGGCACACTTTCCCCAAAATTTACTTTGCTCGTAGAGCTGATATTTTACGCATTACGAAAAGAGGCTATTTTCAAAACAGAGAACATAATTCTCTTCTAATAAACACTTTAAAATTTTGAATTTTGCACAATATTCGTATAGAGATTATGAAAAATTTGAATCATAAAATAAACTCTTAAAAAAACTTTCTTAAATTCAGTTTTTGAAGTTATGATGAGGATCAGTGGATAGAATGTTATGCTTACAAAAGAACTCCGTAAAATTATAAATACATTACCGGGAATGACAGAATAGTCCCACTGTAGCCGGGGCACCCAGCCCCTGGGGATTATATCAGGGGAACTCAGGGACTTGCCTTCTTCATGTATGTACGGGCATCGACACCGTAGTGATCTTTTTCTTTCCCATGGGGTTTGCTGTTTTTAGTAAACACGGGGACGCACTCCCGGGATACCCTAGCAATCCTTCTCTATTTTAGATCATCCTTCTTATCCAACTAATTTTGTCTTTTTTTTTTTTTTTTTTTTCATTTCCCCCCGTCTAGACCACAGTTGTATCTTGTTTGGCTCATCATAGCCGTATCTGGCTCTTGCGGCAATAAACTTTACACTCACTCACTATAAATACAGTAGGAGTTTTTAAATACAAAATGTACCTTTATGGCCTTAGTAGTCTAGAGGTCATGGTCTGGACTTGGGGCCGGCGTTGTTTCTGTCGAGTCCTGATGCCTCTTAAAACTTACCATGTAGCGGGGTGATGCGCGTTACATCTGTAGAGGCCCCAATTTCTCCCGTAGGCCAGGTGAGGAAGTCTGGAGAGAAAGGGGTTAGCTCAGGTGTCGTTCTCGTATTTTGACCGAGGTTCGAAATTACGAGGGCTGCAGCCAATACGCCTCTGTATATAAAGATTAGCAAAAGTTATGTGTTTACCGAGTAAACGAGACAGTTTTTACAGTAGATTTGCTGGCGCCTGCATGCGGGATATTCTCTACATAACTGCCAGGATTTATTGATTGCTTTATTAATGTTGCAGTAGGAAGAAAAACTGGGTTTATTAGCAATGGACCTTATAATGTTTTACCTCGGTCAAGTGACGAGGACGGCATTTGAGCTGGTACATCCCTCTCCTAACTTCCTCGCCATGCCCACGGGTGGACGAAATGAAACGAATTAACGAAAAGTCGAGCCTTCTTTTATAGATTCTATAGGGTTGTCATAAGAAATTTTCACGGTTGCACACTTGGGGATTTATCGCCTAAAAGAAATCATAGCGCCAAGTGGCCCCCAAGAAGCAAGAACCTACCGATTATTTAAATTCGGTATAAAATGAACTTCTCTCTTTTCCCTTGTCAAAGACCACTTAGTTACCTGAAGCATATCGAGATGTCTAAAAATACATTTTTAATTTTGTTTAATAAACTCAAAACTTGAGCAAGAATCTTTTAAATTTCATATTCTGAATATTACTTCCTGTTTCTTTACTGACTCGTTATGCATATTGTAATTAGATTTAATTCATGTGTCACGCACACCTTGGATGAAATAATAAGTAATTAATATTCTACTAAATATTAAATTCTGGGAAATGCATGCGATTGTTTACATGTTTCTCAGCTCAAGGTTCGTAGTTTTATTGCTCCTCAGGTAACGCACGTTTTATTCCGTTTCATCGAACAAGACATCCCGCCTTCGGAATAAAAAGAAATAAACATGGTTTTAAAAACATCACCAAATACGCTAATCGTTTTTTAATCTCATAAAAAGAGAAATTAAGAAGCAAGAAAAGGAAAATATAATGTTTCGAAAAGTTATACTTCAGTTCTTTTCCGCAGAATTTTGAAGTACGATGATTTAATTCCTTTATGATCTGATGGATTCGGATGATTGTTGTATGAATGTAACCTCTTACTTATGCACATGATAAACTAAATGAAACGAAAATGGTTATCCTTCACCAAGTGTAAACTCATTGTTTCTCAATCTAAGCTATCAACAGCTGAAAATGTGCCTAGGGGGTGGTTGAGGTTTTCTTGAATACCAGTTTTAGAAAGCAGATCCCGAAAAAGAGCTGAAAAGAATCTGTGAACTTTTTGATTGTACTTTTAATCAGACGAATCAGTTTCAATTGTATCTTAAGACATCCGAAGGGAATAATACTCATGAAAAGTTCAAACAGGGTTTTCTTCTTCTAGGTGTCAAACAACAAAAGCGCAATAAAACAAATTGAATCGTTTGAATGCACACAGTTTTCTCTCGATGAAGAAAGTAGTTGGAAAATTAGTCAAATTGAAAATGTAAAGTTTTCAACAATTCCAAGCAGAGATAAAGTAATTAAAAATATTCAGACAAAATAAGTTCAAGAAAGTAGTCAATTACTTTTCAAAATCTTATATATTGTTCCTCTAATAAGGGGAATACTCTCTACTAGTTCACTTTTCCTCAATGCGTGTACTAAACTTCTACAAAATATCAAAGAATACTCTTACCGAATTACGACGCAAGTGAATCCACAGTAGAAGAATTTCGACCACACAGAGTTGGGTCTGGATCCCTACGGATCACACAGACATAAAAAATAACTCCCACACATGATTCGAAGCCATCACAATAGCAATCTTATTACTACAGTTATCTTTCCAAACATTTCAATTTCAATTCTCTGTTGCTCTCACAAATTACAATTAACATTGTTAGGAATAAAAGCGCCTAATAACTGGTACAGAAGAAAATTCCTTTTTATCTCGGGGGTTAAAGGCAATTTGGTATGGTTTTTTAACGTCGCACCAGAAGCAACAGGATGCCTATTGCGATGGATCTCGTAATTTTAAAAAGTCGATCAAGTGCCAAGGACGACACGAGCCGGCATCTCCATCTCCTAACTTCAACACCACCCCGATGGGAAGACTTTTTGTCTCGACAAATTTAACATGCATCATCCTCGGTTACACAGTCGGTCTTTAGTAGCACAAAGGCTCGAACCCACGACTCTACGAAAACCACCGGCAGCGAGCGTGACCATTAGGCCACTGTGGCCATTGTTAAAGGCACTAAAGGTTGTATTGGACAAGATTTCTGTAGACACCAATACTGGCAGCTCAAACCAACCTCTTGACCAAGGTCCGTTGGGATTCAGGATACGCATTGCTGATTTACTATCATCACCCCCATGCAAATCTTAATTTTAAAAAATCGAATCAAATCAGCTTTCCGAACATAATATATGTATATTTCAGCAAATATAACGCATTATTCTTATTTTCCAAGTCAGGAAACAGCTAATTGATTCCATTCTCGGTTGGATCATCTCATCTCAATTCATCTGGTTTCTCCAGCATCGATGTAACAGATCGTCATCGATTGCTTGTAGCTAGAAAAGCGTTTGGAAGTTGTGGAAAGGAACGCTAGCCGAGAAAGAATATCCTTCATCTCCGCCCGATGGGGCGTTCGATAGGGTTCAACGTGACTAAAATCTTGAGAGCGGCGGCCCTCGATGTCCGGAAGCCACTCGGCACTTCCTGTCTCATCGGCGGAGGAAAGGGCCAGGGTGATGCTGAAAGTCATCAGGTCACCGAATTCCTGCCAGACGGGATCTTCGCAAACGAGTGACCCATCCCAAAAAAGAGAGCTCTTCCACTCGGTTTCTTTTCGGAAGGCATTCCTTTGATCGTATATTCCATACTCTCGGATAACGATATTGATGAAAGTGCTTTCATAAACAATGAGTTATGCACCGAGCAATGTGAAGTGAAGTCGCCAATTCGATTTATAGCACGCAGTCTTATCGGTTGGGGAGAAATGTTTCAGACTGAATAACACTTAAAACGTGTTGAGATGTAGTGAAAAACGTTTAACACAAAAAGCCTAACATGGAAAAATGTTTAGCAAGATAATATACTGCGGTTCCAAAAATTTACCATGTACCATCATGCAATTTTACAAGATTTTATTTAATTTGCAACATTCATATCTATGCAAGTATTTCCAGTTCAAAAATTGTACTCAAATATTAAACCGAGTCCTATCTTCCGATCTAGCTGAAATTATGCATGCACGTATAACTCTGATGGCGATATAATACTATAATATTGTCATGCCGTGGCTGATTTAGAGGGCCTAGGGCTTGCTCTTAACAACATACAATTATTTTCAAATTTCGCAAACACAGATAACTCGAGTATTACTTATAAGTCTTAACTAAAAGCCTGTTTAACTATACTAAAAAGAATTAAATCTCATTTATAGAAATCCTTTTTAAATCAAGGTGAACAAAAAGGTTTAGAAAGGAATAAAAATATTTTTTATAATAAAATAATACATGGTTTATAAAACTCTTAAGACTTAAGTACTTTTTTGATCTCATGTATAAGTATCTGTGTTACTTAATTCATCTGTCTTTACTTATGTATCATATTGAAACTTCTCAAGCTTTTATAAATTATGTATTATTTTACATTTGAAATAAATTACTTCAGTCAATCTAAATAAAAGCTTGATTAAAACATTTTTAATTTATATTTATTTTTCCTTTTAACCTAAATCGGAAATAGGTTAACACGAAAAGATTTCGAGCCTTCGATTTCGCTGAAAGTTGAATGGAAGACTGTGATTTGTGTGTCGAAATCGAGGAATTGTGAGTTCAAAATTAGTTAATTTTGTATCAAAATCAGTGATTTTCGTATTTGCTTATATATTTTAAATATGGGTTCAATGGCAGAGAAATCGGGATGAAAACAAAACTCGCTATTTCTTAAAAGGGAAAAAATAAATAAATGAAATAAAGAGAATTTTCAAGTTACGTTCGCTTTACGTTAAAGTATAAGACCCAAAACTGGAACATCTTTTTCTATTAAAAAAAAGCGCTCGAACATTCATTTTGCATTCTGGCTTTGCTAACTCTTAGAAAGCAGCGTATTTTACACTACTCATTTCTATATAAATAAACCCTTTTTAATGGTGTAAAATGAGTCCCATGCTTCATCATTATTATTGTAATGCTAAATGCCCTTTAAAAGTTTTGAATTCACGGGAAAAAAGGACATAAACCCAATTTGAAATGTTCCTAAATTGTAAGATTGATTCTTCAGATTTATTAAAGCAGCGCTAGAAGCAGCACGAGGGTTATTGGCGATGGACCTCGTCGTTTTGTACCTCGGTTAATTGTCGAGGATGGTATCTGTGCTGGTATCTCCCTCTCCTAACTTCCACACCAAGCTACGGGAAAGCTATGAGCTCCGACAGATTTAACGTGCAACAGCTCTGGCTAAATGGTAGGTCTTTAGCGGGATCAAGGCTTGAACTCACAACTCTAAGAAAACCGTCTGCCGTGAGTCCACAACCATGACCTAGCTCACCTACCGTGGCTACTCCTGAATTTTAAGAATGCTGCATCGTAAGCAGATGTATGTGTCACAACGTCGCAAATTTATATGAAATCTGGAACAATTTCATGTCTGGAAATGTGTTCGAAATTTCGACTAGGTTCTTTGACATTATGTGAAGATAATCTTAAAGTTATTGAAGAAAAACGTCGAAAACGAAATGTGTAAAGAGTTTAGTATGTTTATCTGTACATTACCTACGATAATGTGTGTGTTGAGAGAAAGAAAAGGAAAGAAAATGAGACTTTTCTCTTTCAAAAAGTAACTTTTCAAGTAATTTTTTTTTCAAGTGTAAATTTTTGGGGGAAATCGAATAAATTTTGATAACATCGGAAATATGGCGAGGTTTGTTTGGTTTTTTTTTTCACATGCATCGCATAGCTCGAAAAAATATTTTCGTCTCCTCATTTTCGAGTTAAGAGGTTTTTTTCACTGCAACGTTAAGTATTTTTTTCCCCACTTTCTATAATATTAATTTTTATATGACCAGCATTTACATTTACTTTGTTTAGAATCCAATAAACTTAAAAAAAATGCCCCTTATTTTTTTTATAACTTATGAGCATTATTTTCTTATAAAGGTTTTCCCCCCTTTCTGTTAGCTGTAAATGATATTGGATTTATTATGCATATTCAGTTTATTTCGTAATGATCAATTTTACTTAATTTATTCTATTTAAAAAAAACGTTATGAACGCTATAAGTATTTCACAGTAAATTCACCCCTCCCCCCCCCTTTAAGATAATTTGTTGAGCATTGTAAGAGGGATTTTGATTTATTAACGCCATACTATGGAGCAACATAAGGATTATTGGCGCCAGACGATGTAAGTTAGAGCTTTGGTCGAGTGACGAGAGTGATATCTGAGATGATTACTCACTCTCATAATTTCCACGATACGCCAACGTGAGAACTTGGAACCGCGACATATTTAACGCGCATCAACCCCGCTACACGACGAGTCTTTAGTGGAATCAGGATTAAAAAAGAGAATACGAAAGAAAAAAAAAAAGGAAGTTTAGTTTTTCATTAACGTCGCACTAAAAGCAACACGAGGGCTATTGGCGATGGACCTCGTAATTTTGAACCACGGTCAAGTGACGAGGACGACACCTGAGATGCCCCCCCTCTCCTAGCATCCACACCACACCAACGGGAGGACTTTGGGCCCCGACAGATTTAACGTGCATCAGCCCCGGCAACACGGCGGGTCTTTAGCGGCCAAGGATCGAACCCGCGACTGAACGAAAACCGCCGGCCACGAATCCGAAACAATGACCACTTGGCTACCGCGGCCCAGAAAAAGAAAGGAAGGAAGGAAGGGAAAAAAGAAGAAAAGAGTGCAAGTAGCAAGTGAAAATGATGGCAAACTTATAAAAAAAAGTTATAAGTGTTTAAAGGAATTGTTGATATTTGAAAATGAATCTATATAATAAATAATTATAAGATTAGATTTTTTTTTTCAGTTATTGCAGTTTTTCCCTTTGTTTATATTTTTCATGTGTTCGATACAAGTTATTTCAAGAAACCAACAGGATTTCATAAGAAACCAAACAATGGTGATACATAATACTCACGTAAAATATTCACTTAATTAGTATTCAATTGAGATCATTCGGCTTTCTTCACGGAACATTTGAAAACTAATTACATCCTTGAATATTCTGTCAATTCTTACGAGCATCAAAACAAAAAACTCATTCTTCTTTACAAAAAAAGGAAAAATAAAAACAAAATCGTGCTGAAACAACGTAAAAAGAAAACACAACAATCTTTCACGAAATGGTTTTTTAACGAACGTAACGAAAAAGAGCACAAAATAGAGAATATACCATCTCATTAGTGCATCTTCGCAATCAACACAAAAGAACGCGAAAATGGCTATTTCCGTTTCGATGTTCCCGCTTGAACTCAATTTCGGTGTTCATAATCTGCTATTGTTCCACAATTATACTCCAAGCGTCATTCAAAGCCCATTGTTTGAATATAAGCCAAGCTCGCTACGAATAATCTTGAACGCCATTTAATGAAACGGTAATGTGACATGTAAATCTGAAGTCACATCCATCTTGAACCAAAAGAACAATCAAGTTATTACACTGGTTTGTTTTATCGTATTGTAGGTCAGTGTTACATGTTTTGCTTCTTCGATTTCTATTCTAAAATCGAGTAGTAGATTAATCTTACATGTACATATTGCTTTTAATTTGTATTATATTGAAACTGCAAAACGTAAATCAAATTCTAATAATCTATTTCTTTCACTGTTAAAAGGGAAACTTAATGAAAAACATTTTTACTGAGCCATTGTTTCTTATAACATTTATGGCCATAATTTATAGAAACGTGTACTGTCTACTTGTTAAACACGTTATTTTAAAAAGAGATTAGTTACGTCGTGTTTTGTGAGTCGATTCATTGATTGTTTATTAATGTCGCACTTAGAAGCAACACGAAGGCTGTTGGCGACAAACCTCATCATTTTGAACCTATATCAAGTAACTATACTTAAGTTGGCACTTCCCTCTTCAAATTACATGGGAGGACTTCGAGCCTCAACAGATTTAACGTACTTTAGGTCCGCTACACGGTGTTTTGGAAAATATGTATTTGAAAAAAACATTTCTAATAGGTTGGTCGATTATTTGAGTTTTCTGTTAATTGTTACGATTTGAAATTTTTTAAAGGCTTGTGAAGGCTCTGAGAATATCCTGGACATGTCGTCGAGTCCATCATGAGAGTAATCATAAAAGACTATTTTCCTACACGCGGTCCTTTCCAAGCACCCCCCCCCCAAAAAAAAAAAAAAAAAAAAAAATCGAATCAAAACTTTTTCTAGTTAAGTTCCCAAAGGCTACTTCAAGAAAAATAATACAAATACAGATAATTAAGAGATTATATACGCTTTAAATTAATTAAAGCTTTGTGGCGTATCTCGCAGTTTTCTGACGCATCTATCGTCAGTCATCTAAAACATTAGTCAAATCGAAAATATAAAATTTTTAATTGATTCCTCTCACAGTTAAAGTAGTTAAAATAGTCACTCAAAAGAAGTTCAGGAAAGTAGTCAATTACTTTTCAAAATCTTATATATTGTTCCGCTTACAAGGAGAATGCTCTCTTCTAGTCCATTATTTCTCAATGTTAATGTCTCAATGTTAATAATAATTGTTAGTTTTTTTTCCTTTGGAAACTTGTTTCATTCGTTCTGAATGTTGCCATAATTTTAAGTACAAGATTCATTCTTCCATACTCATTTATATAAGATTAATTATTCATGTAATAATATAAATAATAATAAATATTATTATAACATGCATTTAATATTAAATATAGTTATCAATCATCGAATGATTTATAATAAATATAAGGAATTAATAATAATGACATCCATTTCTCGATTTCTTTATTGCATCTTTTAAGGAAATGAATCAATCGATAGGTTGAAAAGGATTATTTTTTATACGATTCTTATTTAAACCAAATAAGAAGTTTAAGAAATTATTTTATTATTTTAAGATCTTTTTTAAATTTCAAGTTTATACCGAGTACTAATAAAGGCAGACATGACCGGAGTGTCACAAATAAACAAAAATAACTTTCCAGCTGGTGCTTTCTGGGATAGGAAAACGTATATATCAGTGCATGTTGCCTTTATATTAAGTTACTTTAAGCGTTGTTATTAACGAAATGTTAATTTATAAATCAATTATTTCTCTTGTTTTAGTCAGTGACAATATGGCAATCTAAGCACTTTTCAAAATTTTACCGTAAAAGTTTCGATGCCTTCTTTCACCAGTAATGAATTTAATTTTCAAAAAATTATAATAAATTACTCATTAACTTTTTATTGGACAGAAATTAAACACGAATAAAAATTTATTCTTTTGACGATAGCAATGATTACAGTTAACTTAAAATTTATTAAGTTCAATAATGTATCATTTTCTTTAATTTTAGTTACATTTAGCTTAAAATATATCAAGTTTAATAATTTATCAGTCGCTTTAACTTAAATATTTGCAAAGGATATTACTATTCACTTTACAATACTTGATTGCTTGCTTTAGTTCTAATATTTAATTTAATAATTTAATAATTATTTAAAAAAAAGTTTGTACCTTTAGTGGTTAAATCTATTTTCTACGAATCTTTAAACAGAACACCATTTCGGCAACGGCATAAATTTACGAGGTTCCGAATTTAAAGCTATAAATTTTACTCTCTAATCAGAATTACTATTTTAATAATCTCTAATGTAATGGAAGTTCCAGAATTTGTTAATTAGTAATTAAAATTTAATAGGATCCAGACGCAAACGCTCGGGAATCGGTGTGCGAGGGTCACTGATATTTGCTGCAGGTGAAGAATCAGGGAGCGTGTCAAAAAAAAAAAAAAAAAAAAAAACCCTCAATTTTTTTAAGAACTTCTTTATTTCTTATTTTAGTTGAGTTCCTAGGTAGTTTTATTTTCAGCATATATGCATATTATGTAAATAAATAACGAAAGGAGGCTATGAGAAGACACATTGATCTGGCTTCGTGGTTCTATAGGTCTTTCAAAAAAAAAAATCTCGGTCTTAGAACAAGAAAATGAATAATTATATAATAGATTTTTTTGAACCCTTTACTTTTATAAGGATTTAAATACATTTGATTTAAAATTGAGATACCTAAAAAGGCTTTCATTTTTAAAAAAATTGAAAAACTTAGATAACTGATTCTATAGTAATATAAAGTTTTTGTGTCTCGAAGGGTATCTAATTCACCAATCCAATTTGCTTGATAAATATTTTTGAAGATAACTAAGGCATTTTTTTTCTTTTCCTGTTAAAAAGTTGAAGGTACTTCGTTTTTTCCTTAAATGTGTTATTTATGAGAATATGATAATACTAGAACATTCAAAAATTAAATTTAAAAATTGTAAATACACATGTTACTCCACAGAAAAAAGTATCTTAATTTGTGTTTTTTCCCGAAATGTTTTCTTTTTAGTATTCTGGCCTACTTTCCTTTTGAATTTGCTTTATGCATGGCTTTAATGTTTTGCGCAACAGAAATGAGGTTAATTCCTACACAGCGAACATATTCTTTTTATAAGTATTCAAACAGTTTAAGTACTTATATAAACATTAAGTATTAGTTAACAGAAACATTAATGTATTAGTTAAGTATTTATATAAAAATTCTGAGAAATTTAAATTTGTGAAATTCAATTTTGAAATCAGTTATGATGAATGCATAGAACGTTAAATTTATAATTTCTCTGTACGCTTTGTGCATACAATGGAGTTTATGCCAGATGTACCTAAAAGTAAGAGCATGACTTAAAAATATAAATACAGCTATATTGATTATTAACTGCTCCTATATAACTGTTTATGTTTATAAATGGGATTGTCGTTCCTTATACAGATGCATAAATAAGGTTTTTACTTATTAACAAACCATAAATTCACGAGAAAATTAGGTTATCTAGATATAAAAAACACATTATGCTACAACATTGAAAAAGTATCCAATTTAATTCACTGTTAAAGCAATATTACATTTAAATTAGTATGCAATATTTTGGAATTCTTATTATTTATTCCTCACCAATATGTGTATGTGGTAGGCATTTAAAACGATTATGGTGGATTTTCCACGTATTTTATGTAATTACAAAACGAAGAATAGCTAGATTATTAGTTATTTTATCATGGAAGTTTTGAAAAGACTGAACTCTGCACCCGCTCAGTCGCGTAACCATTATAAATTTTTATTACATTGGATGATTTTTCTTATTTTTTTTGTTTGTATTAATATATCGTATTTAAATTATATATCTCTAAGAGAATTCATATTATTTTAAACTGATTATCTTGACTAATAGTATAATTCTACTTCAACTCATAAAGCTCAAATTTAACTCTCAAAAATTTTACTGTATGAAAAGTTCCATATATTCTTAAACATTTTACTGTATAATGAATGTACTCCATAGCTGCCTTAAAAAACACCTCTTAAACATTTTAGCATAATCTATGTATTTTTTGAAAATTTTTAAAATTTAACATCTACCTTCAAAATAAACATGTTGCAGCTAGCTCTCTTTATTTCTTTTCGCTTGAAACCATGCCAATACTGGATTAGGGATTTCGCTGGATTATCAGGTGTCAATGTAGCTTCAACGGAGGTACCAAAAATATAAATCACCCTAGGAAAAGATTTAAATGATTAAGACATGTATTTAAAGTGTTTACACACATTCTGAATTTCTGTGTAGACATTATAAATATCTCATAAAGTATTTCGTCTCATTTAGGAAACTGCAAAATTAAATTCAAGCTTCAAACCTGGATTTAATTAAAATGTTAGTGTATAAATAAGAAGCACAACACAAAAGAAAAAGTGATATAGTACAATGAGATAGGTAAAAAAAAATGTGACGAACTTCTGTAGCCACATTCTAACATTTATTCGCTTTATTTGCACTTGAAGAATACCTGCAGGGCTTTGAGAACTTTTTATTGTGCTGTACATTGTACATACGTGGTTGTAATATTGTGCAAAACGCGAAATGTAACCTATTATAAATCAAGAAATAAAGTGCTGAAATAAAAACTGACAGTTACAATAAACACTGGATAAAAATGCAAACGGCGTTGTGTCACAGTCTGGCTGTCTAGGACAGCCAAATCCACACGAAAAATATCCGATAGCAAAAAGCTAGATTGGTTCTTGATTATAGATTGTGCTGAACTATCGAATGCCGGATTAAGGTGTTTCATGTGGGTATAAAAATAAAAATATAATATTTCTGGGAAATAGGTTACTTTCGAAAAAAACGACTCATCGAATATTATTAGTAAAATATATATATATATATATAATTGTTTTATATAAGAACATTTTCTTTCATTGGATCTCATTGATTTCGTTAAGATATATTTGGTGCATATTAGAAAGAAGACTAATCATGCCATTTCAAAACTAAGAACTTACGATCATATGATGTATTCAAGTTACACAGAAAGAAATAAGTTTTTAAGCTCCTTTTATTGGATTTTAGTTATGTTTTCTTATATTCAAATACATTTATGAAACTTACCTTTGAAATGTTCAATCCGCAATTTTGTGCTGTTCGAAAATATAAAGTACAATAATCGTTCTTTAATCCGTCATTCGGCGGTTAGGCACATTCTATAATCTCGCACCGAATAGAGACGTTTGCTTTCGGATTTATTCGTGTGATTTTAGGGTTTTGCTGACTTGACCAAAAGATCTCGGCATAGCGCTGCTCGCATTTTGGCCCAATATCTATTGTAATTGTCAGTTATCATTTCAATACGTTGTCCCCTATTTTCCAACGCGTTACATATTGCAAAAGCGTAATGTTACAATTATGAACAGTGATTCTATCCCCCTGCTAATGCTTATTAGTTTTATTAGCACTTGAAGAAACAAGAGCTAATAAAACTAATAAGCGTAAGCAGGTGGTTAGAATCACTCGGTACAACATGCTTAAGGTGATAGTATACCTTCAAATAACAATTTTTGGTCTAAATACCAATTTTTTAAAAAAATTTGGTCTCATATTTAAATTCAATCTTTCAACTTTAAAGATATGTTTGAATTTTGTATCTACCTTATTTAGGTATTGAGTTTTACAGCTTTTTATTATTACTTGATCATAAATTTCTTTAAACGGAAAGTGCTCTATAAACAAGTTTTTTTTTATTCAATTTTCATTTCTGCATTTTAATACGCATCAATGAACATGAATTCTTATATATATATATGATTTTCAAATATTTATAAATGGAAAAGACTATTCTTGAAATTTTATATAGAGTAGAAGATTTTTTTTTTTATACTGCTGTTTGTAGAAAATGCAACACCATGAAAGAATCATCAGAATCAAATGAAATTTAATGCAGAAACGACTTGTACTGATACAAATAAATGATGAAATTTTCAAAACAAAAGAAACAAATTAAGCGTCCGAAATCAGTATTTGGTGCAGCCACCATGCGCTGCAATAAGTGCTGCTATACGACGTGGCATGGAGTCAAACAGATGTTGAATATCTGCTTGAGGAAGAGAATTCCATATCGCTTGTATGCGCAACCAAAGTTCGTCTTTGGAAACTGCAGGACGCGGATCACGAGCGAGACGCCGACCAACCATATCCCACACGTGCTCAATAGGCGACATATCCTGTGAATAAGCAGGCCAAGGAAGAAGTTGCATGCGTTGTGCTGAACAGAAGTCTCGAACAGTCCGCGCAACATGTGGGCGTGCATTATCCTGCTGAAAGATAGCTCCAGGGATGCCTTGAAGGAAAGGAACGACTTCGGGCTGTAGCACTTCACGGACGTACCTGTTGCTATTGAGATTACCCTCAATTCGTATCAAATTGGATCGTCCATGATACGAAATCGCACCCCAGACCATAACTCCGGGTGTTCGACCACTATGTCGTTCAATAATACACTCAGGAAGGCAGCGTTGACCGGCATAACGTCTAACACGAACACGGCCATCATGGGTCCACAAATTGAAGCGTGATTCATCTGAAAAGACAACTTGGTGCCAATCAGCTCGCCTGTCTCTGTGCTCAAGAGCCCACTGCCGACGCAGCCGTCGATGATTCGCCGTGAGGGGAATCCTGTATAAAGGCACCCTTGCACGCAATCCACGGCGCAGCAGACGACGACGAATTGACGAAGCCGACAATTGTACACCTGTAGCAGTAGACCAACGTGCTGCCAGCTGCCTGGAGGAAGCTGTGCGATCATTCACCGCCATGCGGAGCAGGTGTCGATCATCGCGCTCTGACGTCACCTTCTGTAGTCCAGTGCCTGTTTTTCGAGTTGTTCGGTGCTCGTCGGTCCACTGCTTCCAAACTCGCATCACTGTGGAACTGTTCCGCTGCATACGAGCTGCTATTGCGCGATAGGAAAATCCTCCTTCTCGAAGGCCGATTATCCTCCCTCGTTCAAACTCCGTAAGTTGCTTGAATTTCTTATTCTTCCGTCGTGGAGGCATACTCAGGTCTCACTAAACGTTTGCCACTAACAAATAATCATAGACTTTTTTCAACGTCCCGCTACAGCACTTTATTTATACGCTTTCAGCATCAATTCAGAGGGCGCTGCGCGCGCCGCGCACGCGCGATGGCTCTGAAACTTTATTAATTTGCATAATATCCTATAATTGACATTTGCTGCGAATTTCATTTGATTCTGATGATTCCTTCATGGTGTTGCATTTTCTACAAACAGCAGTTTATATTGCATTAAGGTAAAACTTACATTTCCTTTTAAAAGAAAATTTCATTGTTCAGAACTTTACCATAGCTACCTACATAAAGGCTATATTATCAATATAATAGTCCATTCCCTAAATAAGATTATATTCTGTATTATTCAAGTGACAAAATGTCAATGTATTTATTTTCTTTTGATTTACCGCGCGTTTTGCGGAAAGTCTTAATTTTTGCTTATATTTGTATAAAACGCCCTTTCGACGGTAAAACTATTCACTAACGAAACTTTATCGGGTGTTTATCTAATTTTGAAGCCACATAAGGTCATAAAATATGCATTTGTAATCAAAATTTCTTCAAAGGTGGACACACCTAATACTATCACTGTATTGTATTAGTTTTTCTTTTTTCTTTTTGTGTTTTTCATCAATACAATAATATTCAGTTCAATGTTTGAATTTAAATTTTTAATTCCCAAACTGAAGCAACTCTGTCAAATATTTGTATCCTTCCTCACAGGTTCAGAACTTGCGTAAATACAATAAATACCCGTTTGAATCACTTAAATATTTTATCTCTAGAGGGATTCATCCCTATAGTATCTCCTTTAAACCCATATTAACACTCAATACTACAGCAAAATTGCTAATGTATAGCTCGGCTGAGATCCCGAACTTGCCATATACCTTATTGTATATGTTTATCAATACATCGCGGGGTCAAAGACTGTTGGAATCTTCACGCTGTCTTCTATAATCGCCTAATTAACAGAACAGAACATAGATAGCGAAAACCCCGAACCTCGTTTCTCAAAGCATAACCTCCCATTCTGATCGATCGGATAGCGAGCGCTTTGTTGACCGATCTTGGCAATGAAAGTCGAGAAGAATGCCCAGAGAGGGACCTCCACCCCAATACCCACCTTTCATTCCGTTTGACGTCACGAAGATGTAACACATCGTTCTTCTTCTTCTTCTTTTTTTTTTTTTAATTCTTTTCTCGGATTCGACCTACTTCTGGCGGGCTCTTCACAAGGTGGCCGCGTTTCCAGCTCGTAATCAGTTAGGAGGAAGTGGCAGAGAAGAGAGAGACGGATTCGCTAAGTGAGCGCGCGCGCGTGTGTGTGGGGAGCTCGGCTGGAAAAAAAGATCTTCGTGCATTTTTTGTTGTGAATTCTTGGTGCGGACTGAATGGATTACGACCAACCGATGAGGGGTGGACGAGGAGTCGAAGGTTGATGGACACCTTCACCATTGGATACTCTCTTCAGGAGCATGTGAGTTGCCTGGTGTTTTTTGTTATTAATGCCAATTTGACGGAAAACACATCCATTCTTGCTTCTTTTTTTTCCCCTGTCATCTTCAATCGGTTGAGAAAGGCATTTAGATCTAATATAAATACGCTATAGAATGATCAGAAAGAATCCAATCCACATAAAAATTTGTGACTAGCATTAAAGCTGTCTTTGTCTAATGTTCAAGAATCCCATCAAAACTTCGAAAACATTTCCGAGCAAAAAATTGTTCCCATTTTTATGTGTTCGCGACATTCCAGCACATACATCCGTTTATGATGCAGTGTTCTTAAAATCTAGGAACATTCCAAAAGTAAACCACTTTTCAAGTAAATACGTAAATTTAAAAGCCATTCAGCATTTACAGTATAGAAGACGAAACATGCAACACATTTTACACCAGAAAAAAGGTATTGATACGAATGGAAATGATTAATATTATAAAATATGTTGTTCTGGAAAGAATAGTATAGTAGGAAGATAAAATAAAATTTTGAGCGCTTTTTTATCGAAAAAAAAAATGTTTTAATTTCGGATCCGATTCTTTAACATTACACCAAGACAACCATTATACAATACAAAAAAAAAAATGTTAGTAAATGTTAGCCTCTCATTCGCAAGAGGAATTATTATTTTATCCAGAGAATCCTTCCTCGCTGCCTCGTATTCGGAAAGTTTATTCATCTATCCGATGACGATTCTCCACATGGAAGATTCCTTCGAATCACTGTTGAATGAAATCCTCATAGACTCAAATGTGACCTTACTGTATCCCATCAGATATCCTGCGTGCAATTTCGATGGATTCTGTGAGTCTGTGCATAGTTTCAATAATTTATTGCACTTTTAAACTGTTGCTCCTTATTGTTAATGAGGGATTTTGTAAAATATGTGGTATAGAGACACTCAGAGACGGAGAAAGCTGAATTTTCAATACTACCACCAAGACCGGAGGGAGCACTTTAAATACTGAAAATGAAAAATTGAAAGAAATTTGCTATCGTATTTTAAATATATGTGTGTGTACTAAATACGAGCACAAAATTTAATAGGCCTGGTTATATTGTTACGAGAGGTATATAAGTTTTCTTTAGCAATGTGTTAAATAATTTCATCGACTATCAAAACTTTAAAATGCTTTTTTTTTCAGCTATTTATTTTTCATGGTGGTCATGTATTTAAAATGCCAAGGCTTTATTTTTTTTGCAATCAATATAAAGTTATGATTTTTTATCTGGTTATTTTTCGCAATGTATTCGATAATTCTATGCATGGAATAAGGATTTAGATAAATAGTTATTTCTTCAAGAAATCAACAAAATTAGAAAAATTTTTTTTACTGTTTTTCGTAGTGTCTGATAAAAAAAATTGGAAAACGATAAATAACTGATACAACTAAACCCATGAATAGTATCGGGTTAAACATTTCTACGAAACTGTTTTTTTAAATATTGAAATTTCGGGAAGTAGTTGGAATTGCAAAATATAGAAATATATAGAACAAAAATTTAAATTTTAATTAATAGTTTGCTTCAAAATGAAGTTTTTTTTCTGAAATGCATATTTTATGTGTCTTTAAATATGGTAAATGAAATTTTTTTTCTTATAAATATCCGATTAAATAAGTTTCTCAAAAGATACTGAGCCCACTTAAGTATAAGAACGATTCAGAAATATATCTGATATTTATTTGTGACTTAAAATAAATGTGAATTGTGTAGATAGGAAGTATTAAGAAAGCGTAAGAGGCATGTCTGATATATAAGTATTTTATGGCTGTTTTAATTTGAAGCATTGCATTGAAAATTTTTAACTCTTTCAAGAAAACATTCTGTTCCGCTTTCCGTATAGTATGTTCCTTTTCTCATTCAATTTTCAAATATCAGTTTTCCTTTTCACTTCAAATTTTAAAAAATCTATCTGTATCTAAAACAATTTCACAATCATTTTCATTGTTTATTTATAAATATTCAAAAGGCGTTCTCCTTCAGCACTTACTTTTTATTTTTTTTTTTCTTTTTACAGTTTCATAATTAATTACAAGATTTACTTGAATTCATTTAATACGTCCCAAGACAGCAAATTATGTCTTTCATTATAATTTCTTTTTTTAAAAATAATCTTATAAAACTTTCAACACAAATATTTTATTGCAACTCAGAAATATGAATTTTAGTCGCAACAAATCTTCTATATTATATAGAATTACAGTATTTTTCAACATTATTTTTAATATTGCACCAAGTATATATTAAAATCTGTTTTTGTCTGCGTCTAATTGTTTAATCCTTTTAAATGGTTTTTCTCAGTCGAAAATTATATATTCACCATTCATAAGTTTTATAAACGCAGAAATAAAAGGGTAATATTTTTTAGAGTATACGTATAATTCTTTGATCCTAGTATATACGATCCAAACAAAATGTTGAGAGAAAAACCAAGCATTATATAAATATTGTTTATGTAAATGAAACATCGACGAGAAAGAATGAGCTTATTTTAGGAAAAGTTCAAATAATCACTTTTTTGAAATTAAAAGCGCTAGAAATAATGTTTTAACATTGAGATGTCTATATACATATATATCTACGAAAAAAAATCATATTCATGTATATAAATAATTATGTAAGGGCAGTTACCAATCAATAGCTGCACTTACATTGGTAAGTTGTTTACTTATATTTAAGTACATCTTGCAAACACTTCACTGCATTTGTAATTTTAAAAATTTTGATCAGTACTTGTAAACATAACATTCTGTTTTTAATATGAATATAATCTCAAAATTTCAGTTTAATAAAATTTTATACAGTCGAATTAAAAAAATTAATATGCATAAAAATATTGTGTGAAAATACCTTAAATGTGAGAGTGCCTATTAGAAAGAAAATTATGTCCACTGTTAATGAAATAACTTCGTTTTATTCTCTGAAAAATATCAACACTACGAATAAAATAGATTTTGAATAAAGTGTACCAGAATCCTTAAAACCACATTCTGAGAAAAATTTAAATGTGGTAGTTTTCTTTGTGGCACGTTTACTTATAATATTAATATTGAGTTTCCCCTCGTGCTACTCGTATTTATCAAATTGTAATAAATAATACGTCTTTGAAATCAGAATAATGCCCTCAATTTTTAACAGCAAGTTCAAAAAAGTGTGAATCATTTAAAGATATCAACAACCTCAAAATAATTGAGTTATATTTCTAACTTAATTTTTTTGTATTTAATTATCCTTTCTGTTTTTTGAATATTTTTATCATACAGAATAATCCATTGGTTGAGTTATAAGATACAACCGTATTCTTTAGACTTCTATAGCATTTAATTGTTTTGTGACGTAAACCTATTACCCGTCTCGTTTGTCATCTTATTTATTACTCTAATGACAAATCTAAATTTCAAACACAGATAAAGTAATTTAAATTGTCAATTAAGTTTCAAAATAGAATTTTTTAATTCTTTAACAAGATGAATCTCTCAACCACACACAAAGTTCCAAGCCCCTTGCGTCGAGTACTAACAACTTCATAATATATCAAAGAATATGCTTACCGGAATACGATGCGAGTAATTCCTCAAATCGAAATTCGATCGGACCCAATCGAGCTCTTGTCTCAACAAATCACGCAGACACGCAAGAAATTCACATTCATTTCACAGCAGCAATTCTTCCTATGACCGTAACCTTCTCTCAATTCAATTCTCGGTCGCTGTGATACGATTTAATTATATCTATTCTCTCTACTTCAAAAGTTAACTTAATTTTCATAAACACGTATCATTTGCTGGGAAAGAAGTCGGAAATTTAAATATTACGCCAGAAAAAAAAAACCAGATGGTAGTGGAGGGAAGTTTCGCAAATTGCCCATGTTACTATTTGAAATCAAATCGTTAAAATTTACACAGACATGTCGAGAATATTAAGTTAACAAAATGACGGAAATCGTAACTTTAAAATATCCTTATGTGGCCGTGAGAGATATTTTCACGCAAAATGTACATTTGTTATAAAGTGTTTTCATTTTTGGTTTTGTTCGCACTCGCAGTGGGTAAATAGCTAACTTAGAAAACGAAATACTGTTTTCTTTAAAAAGGGTCATCAATCGAATGAAGGCCAAGTTCAATGTTTTTGTACCAGATCGCTCGCTACCACACAAGTGGGTTACGCAACGCAGGATGAGCAATTTTCGACGTCTTGTTTTAAACTTTACTTTTTGATGGTGATTACAATGGAGTTGAAAAATTGGAAAGAAATTTCCAAAAATAAATTTTTCGCATAACATATCTTTTTCTCAGTTTCTGGTTTTCACTGTTGATTCGTTGGATTACTCTTTCTGTTGCTTAACTGAGATGAAAGGGAATTGAATTGGAAGTTGAATTTTAAAAATAAAACAGAAATTTGAAAATGAATATTCGTGCATGGAGTAAGTTTTCAATGTACATTTCTCCAAACATATTCACTCCTTATGTTTGTTCCAACTTTGTTCTTTCACGGTTATTACAATGTGGATGAAAAATCGGAAATAAATTGAAAAAATGAATATTTTTTCGTAGAATATATCGTTTTTCAGTTTCTGTCCATCCTTGTTGTTTCAATGAATTACATTTTTTATTACTTAAGTGAGAAGAAAGGAAATTAACAATTAAAAAAACATAGGATAATTAGGCTAATAAATGTTTCAGCTGCCTCCTGACATAAATGGAGTAAGTTTTCTATATTTACATTTCTCCAAAAATAACCTTTCTAAATGTTTGTTTCTGTTTTATTTTTCGCATAGATTACAATGTAGATGAAATACCAGAATAAAATTGTAAAAAGAATTATTTTTTTGTTAAACATATTTTTTTTTCATTTTCCAGCTTTCATTGTTGACAAATTGGGTTACTCTTTCTATTGAGTAAGTGAGGTAAAGGGAAGTAAATTTGGAAGTTAAAAATGTAAGAACAGATATACCAGCCGCTTAATGTCATACAAAGAATAAAATTTCTATCAACATTTCATAATGAACATTCCCGCTAGATATTTATTTCAACTTTTGTTTTTCTTAAGATTATAATATGTATAAAAAAATCAAAATAAATTACAAGAAAAAAATTGTAAAACTGTCTATGCTTCTAGCTTTCATTGTTCATAATTTGGGTTACTCTTTCCGTTGCCTCAGTGAGAAGAGAAGAAATTGAATTAGAATTTTAAAAATTAAAAATAAAAAATATGCAAGAATATATTCCAACTGCCAGAAGATTTCTATCTATATTTCTCCAAATTCCTTCCCTCTAGATGTTTCTTTCGACTTTTATTTTTCTCTAAGATTAGAACGTAGATGAACAATTGAAAAAAAAAATGCAAAAATAATTTATTTTTCAGTTTCTGGTTTTCGTCGTTGATAAAGTGGATGATTCTTTCTATTACCTAAGTGAGACGTACAAGAATAAAATTGAAAGTTAAGAATTTAAGAATGAAGTAAAAATATTCAAATAAATATTTCAACTGATAATGCGTTATACAAAAAATATCTTCTGTAGACATTTCTTCAGTCCTCGTTAGACGGTGGAATGGGGAAAAGTTTATAAAATATAGTTGTGATATCTGTAGTATCATCCCATATAGTTGTTATATCTGTGATATAAAATTTATAGTGACTTTGCGAGTTTAAATCTAAAGTCTTATATCATGTAAAATTAAATATTTCAAATTTATTACTTGAACAACATATAACTGAATGCAAAATTCCTGAGGAATGGATAGATTTTCATAATTTTTCCACGTAAAAAGCTACAGAGATTTCTGTAATTAAAATATGTCGAATATAATTATTTTTAGGATTCATTACATTTTCCAAAATATTTAATTTCAACTTGTTCTTTAAAACTCGCACATTAAACCTTTCTTTTTACATATTTATTTCTGACATTTCTCTATCCTCCCCTCTCCTTCTCCTTGCATCTTTGCAATTGAAGGAATTTTTGAAATGCACTGCATTTTTTTTTAAATTCCCATTTGAATCTAAAATTTAATTGCGTTATATATTCTATAACATTATAAGTTTTTTTCAATTTTAAATTTCCTTAAAGTTTCGAATTTTAAGTTTAAATGAAGGAATAAAACCGACGAAATGTTTCATTATAAATATCAACAGAATCATTACATAATCAACTGTTCAATTCAAAGTCATATTTCACATACTATATTTAATTAAAATATTACAACACTTATTATCTTACACTGTGCATCAGTTTGTCCCAAATATTTTCATCAAATTTTTCACCGACTTACCGAAAAACTAGAACTTTGAAATTTTGTACACAAGTTCAATTTGGATGACAATACTATATTGAATTACAAAACTATATATTAAAGATAATTTTGTGTTAATGAACCTTTTATATTACCAACATTTCTTATTACTTGCTAGTTTGGCATAAATCTTTTCATCAATTTTTTCCCACTTCGAGGTAATATAGAACCTTGAATTTTTGCGCACAATATCAGTTTGAATGACAATATAATATTCAATTATAAAACGAGAAATAAAAAAAAAACTTTTAAAAAAAAAAAAACTAAAAGAAATTGCTAAATCTTTTTCGAAAATCATAACTAAAAAATAGAAAATAATTTATATAATTTCTTAAAAAAAGAAAAAAATTTACTTTTGTTGGACAAAGGAGTAAAAAAAAAATCTTTTTCCCTTCAGTTGGTAAGAAATTAACTGAAAATAAGCTGAAAATGAAATTAATCGTTATTAGAAACAAAAAAGTGAAAAATTTTCAATCGAGGCGAAAGTTTTTAATTATAAACTGAAGTGCTGTGAAAATCCCAACTGTCTAATTATCTAATTTATTTCCTGAGTTGGTATTCTTCGGTTGCAAGAAACCATTTAGGACCTTAAATTTTTTATAAAGTAAAAAAAAAAAAAAAAAAAAAAACTAAATTAAACATATATTACTAATATGTGCTTATTTAATGCGAGATTTTGTTTTTGAAAATACATTAATAACTTCCAAAAAATTACAATTTTTTACAATTTCTTTTTCGATGCCTAATATAGCAAGTTCATTTAAGCGTTCATCACTTATGCTTGACTAAAAAGTTCAATTTAGGTTCCACGAATCAAATAAAAACTAAACACTCGCATCATCAAGATTAGTTTGAGAGAAGAATGTCGAAATTCATAGATCTACTATAATATTGTGTTTCGACAGACGTGCTGAGATGTTACCCCATTGAAACAATTAATATAAAATACCAAGAATCTGAGTGGCTACATGTTTTTACAGATGGCTCCATTTTTGACAATTTTATGACTGCCGGGTCTGGAGTTTTCTCTAATTTATTTTCCTTTTATGCTCTTGCTGGAAAATTTAGAACGCCTTTGATGGAGAGGTGGAAGCCATTCGCATCGCACTAAAGCAGTTATTGGTTTTTGAAGATAAATTTTTAAGAGTTGTTCTTCTCTCTGATTCTCAAGCAGCCATCCTGGCCATAAGTTCAAATAGCGCTCCTTCATCGAACGAAATCCTTCAATGTCGGTATTACATGCAGAGATCGGACTTAAAGAACAAAAGTGTAGCCCTCCAGTAGATACCTGGCCACAGTGGAGTTTATAGAAACGAACAGGCTGATTTCCTTGCGAAGAAAGGTTCGAGATTGTTACAGACAAGACGTTCAAAAATATCTAATTCCGTAAAGCTGTATATCAAACAGATTATGTCACAAAATTTTAAGAGTACGACTACTGGCCGTTTGCAGTCAAAACTTGGGAAAGTGGACGATCTTCTTACCAATCCCAACGTCGCACGTCGTGAGGCTGTTGCAAATTTTCGTCTTTTGACGGGACATGACTGTCTAGAAGATCACCTTCATAGTATTAGGATTTTTAATCATCCAGCTCTATGGCGACACTGAGGCGGCATTGTATTGGCGAGCAAGAGAACTTCTAATAAGTCAATGATTTCGGTCATTTTTCATGCTTTTTTTTTATTTTTTGTATATTTGTTCTTGTGTGTTCATGCTGTGTTTTCATCGTTGTTGTTCCTTCTGTATTGGCTTGCTATTGGAAATAATAACAAAAAACTATAATAATGCGTAAAATAAAATGAACTTTACGTCATACTGACAACGATAGGAATATTATCAAGCTTTCATGTGCAAGAATACATTATTTTAGTTTTTCATCATGCTGGCCCCCCTCAATCACCAAGCCCTGGTGCATAGCATCCACCGTAACCCCCTCCCCCTCAGATGGCCGGTCCTGCTTATTTCACTAACTATGTTTAATTACAATATTTTATATATAGATGGTATAATGCGAATCGATCAAAATTTAAAAAATCAAATTTTCTTTATTTAAAAAGAGTGTAAAAGCGAAACCGAGTAAATTATGTACCGTGAAAAAAAGTTTGGATGGGTTCACATATCGCACTATCTCTCTGCAGTCCCCGAGGTCCCGGAACCTTCTCTACTGTGAATATTTGCATACATTACCAAAGAGTCTTCTTTTAATCCGTGCATGCCCTATTTCACAATGCAACGAAAAACCCTTATCCGTCTGCTAGTATTAATTTTACATTCACACAACATTAGATGTGCTATTATCCCAAAAACGCATTCAAGGGAATTCATTTCAAGTTTGAGTGAGACGTCCCTAATCGAGTGCAGATCGTCCTGACCCGAAAAAGTGGAAGGGTTAATTTTAAACAAAATGTTTTCCCCCCTCAGAAATGGCGTGGGAAAATGAAACGTAATACGCATTGTCCATCTTTTAACCTGTATTGTTGTTAAACGATATCCCATTTTGTCGATTTTTTTCTTCCGTTTTGAAATGGAAAAAATGACGAGATCGCGGATATACAAGGAAATGGGTGAGAAAATTGAAGTCAATATCATTCGCATACATAATATTTATGTATTTTTTTTTGTTGCGTATAATGCGCATTTTTATGTCTTGTCCGAAATTGACGTTAAATAATTTCCCACATAGTAGATTTTTTTCAAAAAAATATTTGGAATTGGAAAAATAACGAGATTGAGGAAATATAAGGAAACGAGTCATATCAATTTATTTCGTATACATATCATTCAATTTTTTTCTGTTTTTCAGTGTTATTTTTAAAATGAGTAAGCATGCACATGCACACAATTTACATCTTGAATTCGGACCATGCTTTTTTTAAAAATTTCAAGTTGCTTGAAAACAAACGGTTTAATTGTTACCTCTTTATTCTCCGAAAACAATTAACTAGTTGTCACAGAATAGTTTTAAAATTTAATACTGATAGGTGTTTCTTTAATGATTAGGAAATATTCGATATGTTTTCATCTCAAAATACTCATCTTTGACCACATTTTCAATCGGCAACTAAGTTTTATACTATCAGTGACATTTAAAAAATGATTAGACTACATTTCAAAAGCTTAGTTTCTATCAGCTATTCTCAATTTTTGACATGTTCAGCTATTAATAACTTTGAGGAGGATTTGACGTTTGAAAGTTTATTTTGTTTTAATGCAATCAAAATATCAGGAGTAAAAATAAAAGATACTTTTATGAATGTTAAAAACTGCGTTATCAATAGAGTATGACTTTATCTATGCAGTGGTGGTCAAAATTGTGAACATTTTTAGAAATTCTTATGTTTTTTAACTCTGATTGCGTATACAAAACGTTACGTTACATAAAATGCAAAGTCGTATATATCATTTTAAAGAAAATCTAACACTGAATTCAATAAAGAAAACGGAATTCTAATATTTGTAATACAAAAAGAGTTATGCAGTATAATTATCGATATACATTAGGTACTAATGATTGCAGTGAGTTATCAGTATTTAGTAGGGTAACCTTTATTTTTCATTACAGCTTCACTTCGATATTTCGTTGAGTTGACGATAGTTTTAAGCTCTTTCTTCCTTATTACATGATGCCTGGAAACAATTATAGCTTCAAATAGTTCTCTTTTATTTGATGAGTGCCTCTTTCGAACAAGAATTTTCAAACCGTGCCACAAATTTTCGATAGGATTGAGGTCAGAATTGTTTCAAGGGCAGAACAACAATTCAATACTCTTTGTACGAAACCACTCTTTCGATAATTTTGCTGTGTGGCACGGAGCAGACAGAGTCCTGCTGAAAAATAAATGAAGTGTTGTTGGGAAAGAGATCGCTGATAGAAGGTAGAAATTTTGGTTCTAGAATAGTGTCAATGTATTTTCTTGCATTCAGTGTCCCATCGATGACATGAAGGCGACAAGTACCATCTGTTGACATACATGACCAAATCATAATAATAAGTGGACTCTTCGTAATTCCCTGGATACAATCAGGATGTAGCTCTTTTCCTATTATAGGTCTTACATATTTTCGCCTATCACTACCGAATAACGATATCTTAGTTTTATCGCTCCATATAACTTGTGACCACTGATCATCTGTCCAATTAATGTGTTCCCTCCCCTCCCTCCTGTAATCGTTTTTTGCGCTGCTGAAAATTTAAATAAGGCTTTTTTTCGTGGAGTTCTACCGCTTAGTCCAACATCTGTTAATCTTCTGATTGTTCTTGAATATTCCCCTGATTGATAGAAACACCAGCATCATTCAGATCAATTCTGAAGATCTTGGATGACATTCTTCAATCTTAAGACATAGGCTTTTTATTCTTCTGGCGTCAACAGATGTGGCGAAGCTTTTTCGGCCTTTTCCTGTTATGTTTTGTTTTGAGTTTGTCTCCTGATATCGTAAACAAAACTTTCGGAATCAAGATGTAGCCCCTGAGTCATCCACCTGTCTTGCAATTTCAGTATAGGAATTACCACTTTCTCGTAACACAATAATCCTACATCTTTTTCTAGGTGTCCAGTCTACTCTTTCATTTGATGTCATCGCTTATTGACTAATAATAGCTCTCGTGTTGTTTCTTGTGCGATGTTGATAAAACCAAACCAAAGATTATGGACTAAATATTAATTTTTTTTACAATTTCTGCTTGTAATTTGATTACATAAAAAACAGCTTTTCTTCTACAGAACAAAGTACAATAATGACTTATTCCAACTGTAAACATGTTGTCAGCTCTTAGTGACAATTACTAAAATTTTATTGGTTCTCAGAAAAAGAACAGTGTTTGGCCAGGAAAACTGTATACTACAAACCACTTTATAATTGTGTTTGTTTCTTAGATTAAAGTACGTATAACTTTTTTTTGTATAATAAATATTTTGATTTTGTTTTTTGAATTAAATTTAAGATTAAATTCTCTTTAAAACGTTGTGCACGACTTTGCATTTTGTGAGACGAACACTTTCTATAAGCATATAAAGGTAAAAAAACATAAAGATATCCAAAAGTGTTCTTAATTTTAGCCACTACTGTACATCAGGACATGGATTAAGTTCTCGCTGCTTCCTAACATATGGTATTACCAAGAACATGTGCATGTAATTTCAGACCGTAATGCATCTACAAGGAAGTACTGTTGGTAAGCTTGAATTTCAGTGTGTTAGTTTGCCACAGTGAAAACAACGTCCCCCCCTCCCTAGTTCTAAAAATGTCGAGTTTTGTGTCAAGTAACGAGTATTTGCGGGGGTTTTATTGGATTATTTTATTCAAAAGAAATATGCAACTGAAACACAGAGAATTCTTGTTGAGACTAGGATGAGCGTGCTCAGTCGGAAAAAGCATGCAGAGACTGGTTCCAATGCTTCAGAGATAATGATTTTGATTTGGGAGGTAAAGAATACTTCTCCTCTGCATTCGGTGGGATCAGCAGAGTGTAATTTATTATAAGGTGATATTGTTACCTGACAACGTTCGGCCCCATGTTGCAAAACCGATGAAAACCTACTTCGAAACTTTTAAATGGGAAGTCCTGCCCCACACACCGTATTCACCAGACATGGCCACTTCCGATTTTCACTTATTCCGTTTGATGGTACATGGCCTGGCTCAGCATTTCCATTCTTTTGAAGATATCAAAAAATGGGTCGATTCTTGGATTGCCACAAAAGGCGTGTTCTTTTTCAGACGTGGAATTCATAAAGTAGCCCAAAAGGTTAGATGAAAGGTATAGTGCACGAGAACCCATACAAGTTGTACTAATAGTATAAAGTATGCACAGGTTGCTGTTATGAGTATGATATTATTATAAGGGAAAAGCAATGAAATATAATGTATGAGAAATATTTTGTTCAAAACATTTGGTCAGAATGGAAAGATTGAGTTTAAAGCCTTATTCTATTATTCATAATGATTTCTCAGTACTCAAAAATTTTTCAGTTTTCATGCGAAATTCAGTGGTGTAAAGGGAACATATTATGATATTTTAAAGATTTAAAGAAAGCTCTAAAAGCGCTAATATTGAGTTTTAAATGTTATGTATTACGTAACAACTGTATGAAAACAACTGACACGTTGTAAGGATATGAAATTACAGTTAAAATGTGTTCTTTTTGATTTTCTAAAGGACATTCTTAATGTAATATAATTTAAATTAAAACAGAAATTGAGCAACGAGGATTTACTGTTTTATAATTTCTGTTAGCATGCCAAAAAGTTAAACAAAAATTCAAAACTTCGTAATTCCTTGTTACTTCTTTCTTTTCCTTCCATTCTCAATTTGTCTTACCGAACATTTGTTCGAGTTCTTTGAAGATTTATAGACAAGGGTTCGAATCCTTGGTCTTTTGTATATCCTATCGGGAATCACTTATAAAGTTCATTTCTCAACGCAGGTCTGATACAGATGTTTTCATTTGAAAGCTTCAGTTCACTATCTTTATCATTCATTAAACTACCTACTCAAATATTAAATTTTGCACTATTTATATAGGCATCTCCTCACATCTATTCATTACACTTCAATAATTCTAATCCAATATACATGAGTCCTGCTTTGTGCTTTGGGAGAGTTATTCAGTTCAACCAAATTCATTTTTAAAGACTCAAAAGTGTTATCTGGAAGGAAAAGTGCAAGAATCCACAATATAATTACTGAGTGAAAACTATTTTTATACATAAGATGGGGCTATTAAATAACGGGACTAACGCTATAAAACATTTTATTTTTATGCCATACATATTTACTTATTATCATCTTCAAAATACACCACTTCTCTATCCCTACAACGCTCCATGCGAATCTTCTTTTGTTCGAAACATTGCTGGAATTCTTCTTCTGTCAGCACCTTCAGACGCGTCTAACACTGGGATACTGTTCTTGGCAAGATACCTCTTGACAGACATTGTGGAATGAGCCGGCGCATTGTATCAGCGGAAAAATTTGCCGCACGGTTTATTTGTCAATTCCCACTGTCTAAGCAATCCCACGAATATTTAATCTATAGTCAGATGGAACCAGATTACAGATTGTTTCGATATTGTCATCCGATTTTGACGTGGAAGGGCGGCCCGGGCGTGAATCACTTTCAACGTCTTCTCGACCATCTCGAGAACACTTAAACCACTCAAAAACACGTGCACTCAATAAACATTTATCACCATGAACTTTTTCAATAAATTGTAAGTTTCAGTAGCATGTTTTCGAAGATTCGTGGGAAATTTCACAGCCATTCATTGCTCGCTTATCATTGTTCCGGCCAAACAAAAAAATAACTCTAAGGCTTCGGGTATACGGATTTGCTTACAAGAATGAGAGGTACTGCATTCGAAAGAGAAGACTTCACGCTAAACAGATGTCAGTAGCTGACGTTTGGCGCATGCGTACTTCATCGGTAGTAGCGGCGTTCTCGTTATTTAATAGCCCCACTTCCTATTAATAAAATTAATTTTAGTCGTATTTATTATAAAGAACTTACTTTATTGCCATTTATTAATTTCATAACATTAAGCCATTTAATACGTTATTAATTAATTTATACAAAAGCAGTAAAATATTTTCAAAAACGGGACAATTAGAATGAAAAATTTTTCTATAGTTTTGATGATACTGTTTTCTTTTTAGCCTCTTTTTTGACGCACCGTGATGCATGACGTATGATGCGACGCATCGTATAATTTCAAGTATTTGTAAACAATGCTCTTCTTGTTCAATGGGCTTTATTGTGTGTGTTTTTTTCTCTTTTTTGAAATTCAGACTCGTCGAGTAAGGTTATTTTAATGTCTCAGTAAACTAAAATAATAATAATAATAAAATTATTTTATATATATATACATATATATAATAAAACAAAATCACTTTATACAAATAGCTATTAGCCAAGTAGTTTGTATTAGTTAATGAAGAATTTTTCTTAGCTGCGTTATCTTAAATATTTATGAAGATGTATGTTTGAATAGTCCTATATATCTGCTGATTAGTTACGTTTGATATTTTTATTTATTTACACTTCATCTTTAAGATACTATTAAAGTCTGCGATCTGAAACATGCAGCTGTTTTGTAAACATTGTGCTTTGGTTTTGTTTAATTTTCGTCTCACTAGAGTTCGCAATCAGTTACTAGTGATATATTTTATGATTTTATCATTGATCTATCAGTCCCTGGAATTTTAGTTATTTTTATTACCATTTTAATTTCTGAATTTTCCAAATATGCCATTTGATGTCTTAGAATCATTTGATTTAACTTATTTGGAATTAATATTTATCTAGAATAACACGAGGGCTCTTTTGATAACAGATTCTGTAATTTTGATCCTTCATCAAGTGACGAAGACGAAACTTGAGGTAGTACCACACTCTCTCAACCAATCTGAGTGAATAGTTTTATCCCCATTCGACAAAGATTCTGCTCTATATTGTTCTTATTTCGCACAATGAAGGGGGGTTGGGGGTTGACCAAGGCTCAAAATAAAAAGGTTGTAGCGACATATACATATCACATGACATTGCTCCTAATCCAGTCCGGCTAAATAAATATCTATTTTTCATTATTAAGTGTACGTTTAGAATTTAGTAACTGACAATATTAAAAAAATATTTAAAAGTAATGAATTCATTTTTTTTTTTTGTAGTAGAACTTCAATTATAAAAAAAGCCAAAACTCGTGGGATATTACTATGCAAATATCCAGATCGCAGTCACATAGCATAAGACGTGAGTAAATGGGCAGCGCTTTCTTAAGACTTTCATTTGTTCTCAAGTGATTCATTTGAAATGCCCGCACGACGATAATTATTAGACTTTGAACACAGAAGGCTCGTTGGAGATATACGTATGGGACATTTCATTTGAAAAATGTTAAGGAGTTCAACATTTCTGAATCCACGGCGTCACAAGTATGCCAAGAATATATTATTTTAGACATTATCTCTCACCATAGACAACGCAATGATCGAACGCGTCTACTTAATGTAAGAATCGAATGAAGTGTACATAGGTTAGTCAGTTTTACTAGACAAGTAACACTGCGTTAAACGGTAACAATCAATGTGGGACGTACGAAAGTTGTGTCCACGAAGACAACGCAGCGAAATTTAATGATAGCATAAGGCAAGGTAAGATAAACTTGAGTGCCTTTATTAACAACAAGCCACCTTTTGCAGCTCCTCTTCTGAACTCTGGGCTTATCGATTGGACCAAGATGACTGGTAAAACGTTACTTGGTCAGATGACTCTCGATTAAAATCGACAAGATCTGATGGTAGAATTCGAGTTTGAAGAAAAAAACCTTTACGCCATGAACCCAAGCATGATGCCAGTTTGTGAACCTTCCATAAGGGTGTGGGCTATTTTTACATGGCATGATGTAGTCAAACCGAATCAATCATTGACTGAAAATGGCTATATTCAGGTACTTAGAGACTCATTTCCAGCCCTTCTTCGACATCATGTGTCCAAAAAATGACAGAATTTTTTTCACGCTGACAATACGCCCCTTTGGGCGGTCCAAAAACAATAGTGATTGGCTTGGGGAACATTCTAGACTATTTTAGAGAACTATTTGACAGCCTAAATTACCAGATATGAATCCCATTGAACATGTATGGGATTTAATCGGAAGGTCAGCTTGTTTATAAAATCCTTCATCAGCAGCCCGATGGAGACGTCCCTTTTAGTCGAGTTGATAAAGGCACAATAAAAAGCAACCGGTCAATTCCTCAAATGTATAAGAAAAAGTTGGTTCATGGTTTTAATTTTCCTTAAAAAGAAATTGATGGGACAGAAATGGCTCTACTCTAGGGCAACGTTTATTTAAACCAACTCAATTTTACTAAAGCATTTGAATATCTAAACAATAATACGATTCAATTTAAGACGGACAGGCAAATTATGACATACAGGTCAACCTGAAGGCTCAAACCAGACCGCCGCAAATTAAAAAAATATATATTATATTTATGTAATATATTTCTCAAAGGCCTATCTCAAAGGTTTCCAATTAAAAATTTATTTGTTTGCTGGACATTTATTTAAGAATGACTTGTCTCATATTTTCCGAGGTTAAATTAAATAACTTTAGTAAATGAAAACCAGCTGAATAGTTATGGAGGTGGCTCGAGAAAACTGAATTTTAAGTTTGAAAACAATTTTTAAGATTTCATTGCCATTCAAACGTAATTGGATATTTTGATCATGCCTTTCAACGTAAATTGTGAAACTGTGAGTGTGGAAAAAGTATATTTCCCAAATTTAATTTCTTTCTCCCAAGAAATCAGCTCTATGTTTGCTTCATCTTATACACTTGAATAAGTGTTTTCTACTATAAGCCTTTTTGTGCTGTGATTGTGTATTAATGTCGCTCTGAGAAGCAACACGAGGGCTATTGGCGGCAGACCTCGTCATTTTGAACCTAGGCGGCGAGGTCAAGCGACGAGGACGACACTGGAGCTGATAACTTTATCCCCAAACTTCTACACCCCACCATCGAGAGGAATTGGGCTCTCTACAGATTTAACGTGAATCAGCCCGCTACAACGCTGGTCTTTAGTGTCATAAGTACTCAAGCCCTCGACTCGAGGAAAACAACGCCAACAGTTAGTCCGCGACCATGATTACAAAGCCACTGCGGTAACTAAACCTTTTCAGGAAGAATTTTATTAGAAACAGAATGACAGATGAGCGTTTAGTATCACTTCTCAGAATATCACAATTTGAACCAGAATATGAGGAATTTCCAAAACTGCTGTGACTACGGTAGCCTAGTGGTTATGGCTTTGGATTCGTGGCCGATGCCTTTCGTTCAGTCGCGGATTCGATCCTTGGCCGCTAAAGACCCGCCGCGTAGCCGGGGCCGATGCCCGTTAAATCTGTCGGTTCCCAAAGTCCTCCCGTGGAAGTGTGTGGTGGAGTGGTGTGGAAGCTAGGAGAGAGGGTTGCCAGCTCGGGTGTTGTCCTCGTCACTTGACCGTGGTGAAAAATTACGAGATCCGTTGCCAATAGTCCTCGTGTTGCTTCTAGTGCGACGTTAGTAAAAACTAAACTAAATTTCAAAAATGCTGCTGAAATTTCATTCATCTCATTAATAATTGTATTGTAATATTTTTATACTCTTTTTCAAATTTTTCGAATACATAATATTGGCCCGCTAAATTTGTTTTTGTTTTTCGGCTCGACCTCAAAGAAATTCGCCATAACTAATTTTAAACAACTTTTTTTTTTTTTTTTTTTTTTGCTTTTTAAAAAATTATTTGCATCCCAAATAATCCTGAAATCCTAAGCACAGACGTAAGTACGAAAAAAAAATCGTTCCACAAACCTTCTTCTGTAAAGTAAGCTTCCGTAAGCTTCTTATAAGTAAATAAGTATCATTGCACGCGTAATAAGCATATTTGGGACTGCAGCATAACGGAACTTCTTACAAATAAAGACGGGATTGCCTCAGTTATGCGCGCAACACCCCATCATGCCCCCCCCTCTACACACACAATCATAATCTCCCAAGCATGCAGAAGCGCATTCGAGCATGGTGTAGGAGAATGTTTGTTGGTGCATCAGTTGCGAACATTTAGGCCACTGGGTTTCTGGAGAAGCAACTCCCTAAAAAAAAAGAAGAAAAAAAAGGAAGAATTACTTCACTGGGCGAGATTTAAACTGTTTTTAACAAACTAGTTAATAGTAAACGGAACATTCGCACGTTCAATGTCAAGTTGACTGCGGATTGAATTCATTTCCTTGTGTGGTTTTAACTCCTAGTAGAATGTTTTTTATTTATGTGTCCTCAATTTTTAACACTATTTGGATTTGCTATACTTGATTTTTGATGTAAGAGGCTTAAATTTGACGATTTTTTTACAGTTGGAAACATTAACTCGGGGTTGTCGGGATCGATGGTTACTAAACTTCGAGTTAAATGAACCGAGAAATACAGTAGTATTACATAAGTCGAGTGATAATATAAATACCAACATCGATATGAATTTTTTGTGTTCCGTTTAAATTCTTCCGGCATTATCTTTTATTACTATGGAAATCCCTAAAACAAGAAGAAAAAAGAATTTTGTAACTCTTAAAATTTCACCAATACAAAATGGTTGAAAGTACTTCTTGGAACCTTGAAAAATAAACTCTTACAAAAAAATCCAAAGTGGAACATTTCAATTTGAAATAAATGGAGATTCTTATCGAATCCAAGCATTCAAGTTCAAAAAAGGTAAATAAAATGAATCGACCCTCACTTGACAGCCAAACTTTAAAAGATTGCGTCTCAAAAACAAACTTTAGTTCATCGCAGCTTTGTCGGATTTCTCTCCTTCGATATAACAAACTCCATGGCATCGATATATAAAATAAAAAGAATAACAAAGGTATTAATGTCTGCTCTTAACAGGAATTCCTAACGTCATCTGGAAAAAGATTCTTCTGGATTTCATAAAAAAGGAGCCATGGCAAAACCCTCCATTTAAGCGGACTTGCAAGTAAATGAACCGTGAATTACTGGGGTTTGACTGTATTCTGAACTATTAGTAATTTTTTTGTCCACACATGCTCTTAGTATGACCTGTAGATCTATTCAAAAAAAAAAAAAAAAAAAAAAAAAAAAAAACATTGACGCGAGTTTATGAGGATAATGAAATGTTGTTTTGTTAACAGTGGATTTGACTTTAAAGACATTGTGCTATTTGAGTATACATAAGCAATACTTGTTTTATCTTCTTAAATACGACTGTTACAGCAATTACAGCGGAAACCTTTTTATCTATCGTAATTGTTGAAAATATTTATATGATGTCCAGAGTAAAGCATAAGGTCACATAAGAGCAAATAGAAACTTCCTCCAAGACAGTTTATAACCATTTACTTTTTCTATTGCTACATGAAATTATATACAAAAAAAGGTATACGAACTTTGTCTATAAAAATAACAGTACTGACTCAAAAAGGAAGACATTTATTCATAATATGTTAAATCTTTTGTTTGTTCTCCTTCAATTTTTCTACCTCTGATACTTACTTATCAACTCAATCTTACAGGTCAAAAGCGTGTTGCATCTCATTTTCTGACAACTGTTTTAATAGACGTGACATTTTCTTCTCAACAGCCTTTGATGACTCAAAACAGGCTCCTTTTAGCATTCTATTTTGAAGAAAATAAAAGGTAATTGGGTGTTAAATCAAGGGAATACTGCGGATATTCCAGCGTTGCAATCCATTTTTTAACCAAAAATTGCTTCTCGGAGGGAGCTATGGGCGCAGCAAAATTGTTTTGTTGTAAAATGAAACCCATTTTTACAGAGAACTAGTCGTGTTCTGTAACATTTTCTCTCAACTTTATAAAAGCATTTCTGTAGTAATACTGGTCGCTCCTGATTCCATAGTCAATTGATTTAGCGCACTGTGACTTTTTTTGCTATCTTCCAAAATAAGACCTGTGTTGAAAGGGATGCTTTGTAAATCATCGGAGGCTATTGAAAAGAAAATGTCACAGCTGTAAAAATAGTCATTAGAAAAAGAACTGCAACACGCTTTTGACCATTTGAAAATAAAAATGGGTTGGTGTATAAGTATCAATGAGGATTGCATTGAAGAATGCAAACAAGAAATTTGCCATAAAATGTAAATAAGTACGAGTATCTCTATTATAAGCCTGTCCCATTATAAAATCACCATGCCTCGTATACATTAGTGGGCGTATACTTCTTTTTGCGTATTTCTTATGGCTGTGCTCTTTTAGAACTGCATGTAATTAAGTATTCTTTGAACCATAAAAAGCAGTATATCCACTGGGGGAGTGAATGACAGGGGGAGAATATGGTGTAAGAGCCCATTGTGGCTATATTACACCAAATAATGGGAATTTGTGATCTAGATTTTAGGGGAAAAAAGGGGGGATAAGGTAAAACAAGAAGGGTTGAAACTAAAGAAGGATCGCTAAGGTATAATGGAGGTGCCTCAGCCGGTTTTACCTAAGACAGTAAACCCCATGGGTTAGAATATACTCTGGAAATTATTGCAGTGTATTTGGGTGTAGTTATTTGCTGACATAGTTAAAACTAATGCTTAACTTTAAGTAATTTACCGCAGTTAGAGAGGATCATAAAAATATTCAAAATAATACACTTCCTGCAAAGAGGATCTAATATCGTGAATTTCTTTTTTGACATTTTGTTCTCTTGACAAAGCACGACAAGAACTCAATTATAATTTTTAAAATGAGCTGACAGTTCTGGACAATGAGATGCGAAAAAAAATTATGAGAGCGCAAGTTATATAGAAAGAAAATTTGTAATTGTTTTTTTATTCTTGACATTGCAAAAAAATCCTGATTTTTTCCCTCCAAGTGTTAGACAATGAAATATATTTCATATAAAATACAAATAAAAAAAATTTGAAAGAAAGTTCGATGCAAAGTTTTGCAAAAAACAGGTTTAGCCACCGAAGGTGCGCTTTTTTTATAATTATTATTAAATTATTCAATTAAATATAAAAGAATTAAAATAAACGATGAAATATTGACAAATGGACAATAGTAAACTTTTCCGATATTAAAATGAAAACAAACAATAAATTATTAAATTGAATATATTTAAGTTAAATGTAATTAAAATTGAAGCAAACAATAAAAAATTGAGAAGTGATCTGATACGCCAATTTATAGTCTACCTAAAACAAACCCCTTGGGTGGCTAAAAAGGTGAAAACTGAGTTGGAGCGAAAAAATACCACTCCTATAACAATGGCCCCTTATGTGCTAAGTGTTAGTTCTTGAACTAGAGGTGTTCGTAAACAGGAAAAAAAATGTTGTAGAAGATTAGGTACTGTGTGTAATCTATGTCAAAATTTTTATGATACATTTTAAAGTGTATCAGTGATGTAAGATTAATATTTCATTTTTTCTTGACAAATGAGCATTCTAAATATACCTTGATATCATTCATTTATAAAGAACATAGTATAAACGACACATTTTTTTTACCTATGCGTAGAATCAGCATTTTATTCCTCATTCATTACGATGCCTGTTAGCTTAGTAAAAAATTTTTATTAAGTACCTGAATAAAAATTCTTAAAAACTTTCAGATTTTTTCAGATCTTTTTTAGCATATATCTGGAATTTCTTAAATTATTTCTCAAATGTGATATCAAATTTAGAATGGAAAACTCATAGAAGAAATAAGATTTACAAAATTTCTTTAAATATTTGGAAATATTTATCGCTGCGATCAATTATTTAAAGAAATTTTGTAAATTTTATTTCTTCAATGAGTTTTTCCATATAAATGTTATTCTAATCAACAATTCTTTATAAAAGTTATTGAATAAAATTCTCGATTAAATTATCTTTTCCTTAATATATAATGTTACTATATATCTTCCAAAAAATGTAATCACGAGCTTTTAAAGCATATAAAATTACATTGTTTTCAAAGGGTTCAGACCTCAAGTGTATCATTAAAATTCAAATCCATCAATGTCATCTAATTTTTCCTTTAAATCTGTTTTAATCGTTGGTGAACTTTCTGATTATTAATGTAATTCTGTAATTTATTTTATCCATCATACAAAATGGCTAGTTTGATGTTGCAACTTACAAAAATTTATAAAAAATATTTTAATGTAATGCAGAATTTATGCTTGCAAATTAAGTTTGAAAAATTATTAAATGACTGAATTTGATCCAACTGAAATTGTCCAAAATGTTTGTACCAAACTCAACCAGACTGAGAGATAAATTTTTTTATTTATTTAACCAAACTGTTCAAAAGTAAACTTCAAGGATCAAAGTAATACTAAGAGGAATAGGGAAAATACATACAAGATGGACCTCAAAATAGAAAAAATAATACAAGTTGCATCTAACAATAGAGCTATTGACTACATCAGAATCAAGATTCAGCGTACCTCAATCTAAATACTAAATAAAAAAATAAGTAAATAAAATGCAATAATATCTTCTCCTCGATGCAAAAACTCAACCTAATCTATATGACATGAGTATCCAACTTTTTACTTCCCAGGACCTCAGTGGAAGAAAATGAGTTGTTTAGGGCCGAACAAAATAAATAGAACTCTAAAACGCAGACAATAGCTCAGGAACAAAAACAAAAGTATATAGTTAATATTTTTAAGTAATTTAAACTTCATAAATTATAATTTTTATCTTATTAAGATAGCAACATGGAATTAGATTGTGATAATATATATAACACATTTATTAGAAATTTTATAAGTACAATGTTAGAAATCGTAAAATTAACGTGATATTTGGCAGTGAGTTTTAGAAAACTAATGCATCAATATCTAGTTTGAATGAGATGGCTGTAAATCTCAAGAAGTTCTGACGTGTTCATCCGTTATTCTGATTCTAATTTTGTTCATAAATTGCTTCATTCAGGGAAATAGTCGCGCACAAATGCACGCGCTCTCGAGCGATAATGACGTCATGAATAACGAATGATTGTGTGGCGAAGGGATATTTGTTTTTGGATAGGTGTGATTTAAAAGAGTATAATGAAGAGACTTCATGAAATTTCTCTTTAAGTTGGCTGTAAAATTGAAACTATGTATTCCTCTTGGAAATTTGCAACCATCACGTATATTTCAACTGCAATTGAAGTCGCGAAAATTGTAAAAAGGAAATCAATTGATTATTTTTTTGAAAATCCTGAAATTTATTTTCAAATTTATGTATCAAGAGGGTGAATTTGACTCAAAAGGAGCAATTCAGCACTAGTACTATTGAATTTATTTTATAAATAAACTTTTCCTGCAGTGGATATTGATATTTCTTTCGCTCAGCACTCCCTTCTTGACCCGCATTGATAGGTACTTAGGGCCGCCGGTTGGGCACTCCTGTTATACGTCATTATAGTTTCTTCTACCTGAGAAGTATCTTCTATATAAAACTAGAAAATGCATTTTAACTTCATTTCTTAATCTGTTTAAATAAACTAACTTCGGGAAATAAAGGAGGCTTTCAATAAAAAAAAAAATAGTGGAATCAACAGAACAGAATAAAATCACTTTCAGATGAAACAATAAAGATTCGAGCATCTCTTACATATTTATTAAGTTTTCTATTGTAAATTGAAGTTAAAATCTTTTTTATTACATCGGATGACTTTCTTTGTTTCCATTACAGTATTTATCAACTACAGTTTTTTAACGCTTTCACGGCTAGCCACAGAAGATACTCTCATAAAATTATTCTCTCAGACAATTACGATCGCGAGTTGAAAAGAAACACGTAACCTAAATCATCCTAATTAACGCGTCTAGCTCACTGCAAACAATGGCAGAGGAATGCCGCCTTAATAGCTTTCTTCTCTCAACCACTCGGAAACGATTTTCTAGGTCACTACACACCAATCACGGCAAAGAGTTTGCTCCCAAGAGTGGCGCGAAGTATGTAGCCCAAGCGTTTAGTTCTGCTTGGAGAGGTGAAAAGAAAAAGATGTTTTTCTTTGCCCGTAAGCTCTTTTCATATTCCGAAAGCAACTTTGTATCCTACCGCAGATCCTGCAAGAATGCGGAGCATTTAGGTTCAAAAGAGATTTCGACTTGGGACAGGACTTGGAAAAGAAAACTAGGCCTGTTTTTCTGCCCTATTTTTAATACCTGGTACTTTTTTTTGCCCTTTTCAATGTCAAAAGGCCTATTTAAAAAGCGATATTAATCGCTATTCAAAAGTGTCTGTCCTCTCTTTCAAAATGAATAACAAAACATTGAATATTGAGGAAAGTAGTTTTCGAGTACGTTTGCTGAGGAAATGGTAAGGATTTGCTTCAAGGTTGTGATTTTCGTTTAGTACCTGTGTTCACCGATGTACGCGGTATGAAATAACATTTATCTTTTCAAACCGCAATATCTGTTTTACTATTTATATTTATTTTGTGACCTTTGCCTTCAATAAATCGAAGTTTTTTCGTGATAAAATGTTTCTGGAATGAATCGAATCCATATATTGTCTAAAGATTCGTCCTGATAAATAAATTATTCTCTCTGCGTCAGATATCATATAATTTTTAAGTTTTTAATTACTACTATTTCAATAAGTGTGCACATAAATGCTATTTTACTCAAGGAAAATATCTTTCCCCTGCTTAATCTCTTTTTCCCAGCAAAATCTTGTTGTTTTTTTAAATTTATAACTAGAACATCTTCTAACAATCATTTATCGTATTATCATTTATTTATCCTCAAACTCTAGCTTTAATCATATTAGTTGAACTCTTAAAACATCATGTTTATGCTCATATAAAATACAGTTTTTTTTTCGGAATCGAATTTCTCTGGAAATATTTCGTATTTCTTTTCTAATTAAAAATAAATAAAATCACCCAATGTTTTTGTTTTTAAAATTAACTAAACACAAAAAAAAATTCATCTTGGAACTTTTAAAGAATACAGTAATGAGGCACAAATAAATTAATCTAACTTTCACTCGCCGTTTAATCAATTTAATTAACTACAACTGATTTTTTTTATTTGATGTTCAAAAAACTTTTTTATTCTTTCTTAACTCGAAAACTTCCATTAGTTTTGTCTTTTCGTGTTGTGCGAGTTATATAATCACAATGAAGGAAATCAACTTTTTCTTAAAATTTTTTCGGTGCGGATTCTTTTCAATTCAAATGAACGTACTATCCTAAATTTCTTGTTCAGAACACTTCTGTCATAGCTGAAATTTCCGATTCTTCTGTAATTAATTTATTAATCTGTTCATTAAATGATTAGACAACAAAATTTTGTTGAAATTCATAAATTAAATATTCAAATAAATATACTCCGATAAAATTTAGGAAATTTCAAGAATCATACATGAATTTTAAACGCGGTTTTAAATTATGAGATTATACGGACAGCATTATGCAGTTTGATAAATAAAATTTTATTTTTGTCACAATTAACACAATTTAATCTTTAGGCTTTAAGAAAATAATAATCTTGGATTTTTTTTCTCTTATTAAGCACTAGAATAGAAATCAAAACACGCTCTTTATTAAATATATCAAGATACTTGTACGAGTATTTGATTGGAAATACTTGGAAAAGAATTGATTCTTTCATGTATACTTAATTCGTATTGTTAGGGGCAATTTTTTTTATGATGTAAAAGAGAAACCTAGGAGTCTTGAATCTATAAGTAATACAGTCAGATCCGTTTACACACGGTTTATTAACACGATAGTCTACTGTGCACGTGGTTTTACTATGACTCCCTCAATGGGAAGTCTATTTTGATATCACATTATGGAGTCGTAATTCTTATTTTTCTTTTCATGAAATTCAGATTAATTTTTTGTTCGTTGGATGAGTAAAAATGAGGATAAATTTTATCAAATTGTTGATAATATCGATTATAATAAAAGGATGGCCAAAAAAGGGGCTGGGACAGCAGAAAAGGCTAATTTTCATAAACATCTGTTTGATTTTTTGTTTAGTTTATATAGATATCCTAACTCCCGTTTCACATAACCCACGGATTAGTAACCCCAGACCTCAACTTCCATGTGATAGTGGGGTCATACTTTATATACAGTAATTATTTTAATGCTATTTATTTTCTCCCCCCCTTCCCCAATATTCTAGCATGATGAGATATAAGATCTGATCTTTAGTCTACTTTGACTTTAACTTTTCTTGAATGTTCAGCTTCATTATCTTCTGTTCTCATAATAACGATTATTTAATCAATAATACAATGAAATGATTTAATAAACAAACAGCATAATGTATATGTCTCGTTGAATTTCTAATTATCCTTAAATACCTGAACTGTTGTAGTTATTTGAATACAACAAAGCGCATTCAGAAAAATAATAATAAAAAAATAGACAGTGTGTTTCTAACAAGTATAACAGTTTTCTCCTATATTAGAGAGTATTTTTAAATATATTTTAAGAATCTGGAAACCTATATAGAGACGAAAATAAAGATCTGAGATAAATGTAATAAATTTAAAATAAGCGTGAAATACCCTCAAAATGGAAGGGTAAAAAGTAAATGATAAGAATATTTTTTTCTGATTAATTACTTTTGTTACTGTTTCTAACTCTCTCTTTCCCTTTAAACTAATCTCCACACCGCATCATGAAAGGATTTTGAGATTTAACACTCATCATTTTGTACAATGGTGGGAGGTGGAATGTAAGCACTTGACCATGACCACAGATGTATAGGAATCGAGTGATATTTATCCTGAAAATTTATTCCAAAATCATTTCTTTATTTACTACAATAGACTATTTTTAATCTAAAACTTAAGATTATGAAATGTGAGAAGTACAGTCAAACGTCTAAAATTCGAACTCTTATAATTCGAATTTTTGGCCTCGTTCCTAGAATTTTGCATTAAAAAAATGGAAAAACTGCGGATAATTCTAGTGTTTCGTACTGTTTCTCTTACATCATTACGGTAAAAATAATTCATGGAACTTTTCAACTAACGTGGTTTATAATTTTAGTGGTGTTTCTAAAATAGGAAAAGTGAGGGACATTGAATTATCACTTTCCCTTTGAAGATTCAATATTTTCATCCTATGATTGATTGGAAATATTTTCAATGAATTAAAGACTGCTTTCAAAGAGATAAGTAAAATTACTGTTTGATTGTAGAATTAACTGTTTTGTAAAATTTTCTTTTTCCTCTTAATAAATCATGTGTAGTTCGAATTATTTTTGACCACAAAAGGGGCAATTGTATTAGGTGAATCACTTTTGCCGTACCAGGTCACTTTTCAATATTTTATCCTTTGATTCAATTTGAATTATATTTAGCTTAGATATATTCAATTTAATAATTTATCGTTCCCTTAAATTTTAATATCGCTATTATCCATTTCTCGGTACTTAATCTTTTACTGAAAATTTTATATTCAATTGAGTAATTTAATAATAATTATTGAAAAGAGTGCAACTTGGGTGGCTAAATCTGTTCTTTGGAAAATTTGCATAGAACTTTCGATTAATTTTCTTTTTCTTTCATTCTTTTCTTTTTCCTTTTTGTTTCTTCAGCTTTGAATTATCTAAGTTTGACTGTATATATAGAAAAAAAAACTATTTATTGTACCCCTTTTATCGTTTTACTTTGACAAACCCCCTTTCCCTATTTGGCATGTGCTGATCCTCTAAACATAGTGCAATAAATAAGGTTCTTATTTATATAATTCAAATATTCTTACATAAATAATATTAATTTTTATGAATATCTTGTTTTTGCTCTGCTAATTGTATTAAGTACACGTGAGTTACCAAGAGATTCATATCATATAACTATGTTTTTTTTTTTTTTTTTTTTTTTTTGTAACGCCTTGGTTGTCCAGACTGTTTGGTCACAACGGTTGTCCAGAAAATACGAGTATTAGGCCTCTGACGCTCAAAAAGAATATTCTTTCAGTAAAGTGGGCTGCACTGCGCTTATGATCAAATTCACTTTCAGGAGTGGAATACGACCTCGTTCGTTTAAATCGGTTGGAAACTCTTGTAATACCGTGTTGAAATGATTGCCTCTTTTCCAAATCCCGTCAGTTACGAAATGAGGAGCGTCATCCGGTTTCTTCTCGCGATGGGAAACGTACTGATCTAGATTTTTGACGAAATAGAAATTGTTTATGGAAATGGTATCATGAACAGTACTAATGTGTACAAGTGGTGTCGTATGTGTAAAGCTGACAGAAAAAAAAAATGATTCCAAAAAGCTGTTTCAGCTCGTGAGATCAAGGTCTTTGTGTTTTGGGACTGTAAAAAGACTATCTTCATGAATGTTTACTCCGGAGAAACCCTAGAAATTTTTGGTGGGTTATGCAAAACAAAGGAAAAGGAATGTGAACGAAGAGAGTGTGTTGTGTGACTAATGCACGTCCTCATGCGACCAATGCCGCAAAGCAATTTTTTGACTCCTTCAGTCGGGGCATCATCAACCACGTCTCTCACAGCCCTGATCTGGCACCTTCAAATTTTCATCTATTCACTTCACTGAAGTCATTTATGGGCGGAAAAAGGTTTCGACCGCCGATGAGGTCCAAAGTGCCATCCAATAATGGACAAATTAAACAGCAGGAGATTTTTTTTTTTTTTTTTTTGATTGAATCATAAAAAAAGGCTCGTTTTCCGAGTCACAAATTGCATTGCGAAGAGTGGCGACTAACTCGGAAAATAGTGTTTGATGTACGTATATGAGTTTGTAAATTTTTCGAAGATATATAACCTTTTCGATTTTTAAAAAAATTAAGTTCTGTAAAGTAGCCTCTAGATAACTCCCCCCGTCAGAGACATCTGTGAGAACTTCCGTTTTTGTTTCCCGACTCCTCACTCAAATGACGTAATAAAAGGATTTATTTCTCTGTAGAGGGTAATAAATAAGCCACACCTGGGATCAGCTGCTTTGATGTATTCATTGAACACGTGGCTCTGCTACACAGGTATGGAAGGGATGATCCGCCTTTGTGAGGAAGAATTGTGAACTATGCGTCGAAATGACATGGGAATTTAGGGCCTATCTGTTTGATGTTCAGTTTGTGGCGCAGGCATGTCTGTCTGTCAAATTGGACATTCTCCGATAAGACCGAATGATGTTGGGGACAGAGACGGAGGTTCTCTGTGACAATCAGTGGCCATCCAATCGGAAATGGAAGTAAATCGAAGGGGGCAAAAGACAGCCTTACCCAGAAGATTTAAAAGGGTTGGAGGGGAAAAAAAGTAGAGAGAAGGAGATCTGATGACCAGCGAGGAGTGAGCGATAGAGTTTTCGATTCATGCTATTCCTGCTATTTTGGTGGACTTTAGTGCACTCTTTCACTTCGTGACTGGACTCACATTGGTCTATTTCTATTTGTTATATTTTGTTCGTGATATTTTGCTAAAAGTAATAAGGTGAAAACGCCTTGTAACTTGCGACTAACACTTAACAATAATAAATTTTAAAAACAAAGTAATTTTACTTAAGCTGTGTTATCCTTCACGCTACCGAGACATTTCACGAAACATGAGATTTCTACGTTACAGCGCTCTTATATTTTGAATGACTCTCTTAATTCAAATATCTTTATTTTTAAAAGCATTTTTTTTTTGTTCTACGATTGTACTTATTCACGATTAACATGAGAGAAACATATCATATTATTATGTATATATTTGTTTGTCACGCTTTGATATAATAGCTTTGCCTCCCTTTCCGTTAATTGATTATTGTTTCCATCACTACATTAGTTGCTCATTGTTTGCTTCTATTTACTGTCATGAATACATCTTCTCTAAATGACTCCCTCAGGCTGTGTTTTTTGTGTCATTCATGGCAACATCAAGGTCAATGGCTGCACAATTGAATCAGTCGGTAAATACAGAGTGAGCCCTTGCTAATTATATTTACTCTGAAGAACTCTGAATTGTTTTTTTGAACCGTTTAATGCGTTTTTTGTCTCCTTCAAGCTAAAAACTGAAAGGGAGTTCTTCTTTTCTTAATGTAATTTACCAATAATAGCATAAAGAAAGTTATTTCTTTATCTTCTTTATTTTAGTTTAGTGAAGGTAGATTGTAGCGTTGGGCTACTCACGGTTTTCTCTCAACTAACTTTCGGAATTTTCTCTGTTTCATGTTGTTTAAAATAAAACTTCGCCCCATAAAACGAAACTTAACGTATGCGGATTAGATTCTGTTAGAGTTAGAAGTCAGTATATAGACCTCTAGATAAAAAATTACTATCAATAGCAGACCGATTTTGAACAAAGATCCTTGGAGGAGTAAGTCCATATTGGAATGACTTGGATACATAAATCGAAACTTCAACCCTATTGATATTTCTCACACGAACCCGATTGAGTTTGTAAGAGTATTCCAAACCATACTTTTGGTGCATTGAGGAAAAGTAGACTTGGAGAGAAAGTAATACTGCACGAAGATTCATGCCTTGAAGGATACTAATAAGCTATTTTACTATTTGTCTAACTCCCTTCATTTAGCGTTGCAATATACCGCTCCTCTATCCCTACAAAGCTCCATGCGAATCTTCCATCGTTCGAAACAGTGCTGGAATTCTTCTTCAGGACGCGTGCTGCTTTCTCTTTCACAGCTTCAACGGGCTCAAATCTTGTTCCTTTTTTTGCAGATTTCTTTCACATTAGGAAGCAAAGAAATCGTATGGCACACAATCCGGCGAATAAGGCGGATAGTCTAACACTGAGATGCTCTATTCCGCTAAAACCCTCTTGACAGACGATGTGGAATGAGCCAGCTCGTTGTCTAAGAGGAAACATTTGCTGTAAGGATTCTTTGTGAATTCGTAAGGTCTCAGCAATCGCACGAATACTTAACCGATGGTCAGATCGAACTAGATAACCGACTTTTTCGATATTGGCATCCGTTTTTGAAATGGCAGAGCTACCCGGGCGAAAATCATCTTCAACGTCTTCTCGACCATCTTAAAAAAGGTTTAAACTACTCAAAAGCAAGTGCACGCGATAAACATTCATTACCATAAAAAAATTTCAGTAAATTATAAGTTTCAGTAGCGGCTTTTGCAAGTTTCATGAGAAATTTCAGAATAATTCGTTGTTTTATCGAAACACTTATGATTCTTACGGGGAAACAAATATTAACTATAATGTGATTGAAGGCTACGAGTATATGGAATACAGTTTTCAGAAATGAGAGGCACTGCATTCGAAAGAGGAGGTATCACGCTAAACAGCTGTCGGTCGCTGGCGTTTGGCGCGTGTGAACTTCTTCTGTAGTAGCGTCAGTCTCCATATTTAGTAGCCACATTTCGTATACCTCATTCTTAATAAGAATGTTAAGGATTGTTTTTATTCCAGAATTAGTCCTAAAGTTTCAGAGTTAGAAAAGACGAAATATTAAACATTCGTCCTTAAAAAGTGAAATGATCGCTTAAAAAGTACTTTTAAAAACTATGCCAATTTATATTTCTACAAATGAGTTTCATGCAAAACCTTAAATTATTTTCATATTTTAAAATATATATAATTCTTTACAAACAGTTTAAGATATAAAAAAAATAATTTATGAGGATATTTAGCTAACAAACAGTATTTTTAACGATAGTTGAAATACTTACATTACCTTTCTTAGATCCTTAGAGTTTCCTACATTTCGTGATTTGATTTCCTCAATGAAAATGAACACAATAATGAAACCATATAGCTTTATCTAATACGAGTTTTTTTTTACTGTTCTTAAATACCTTATTAAGAATTTTGTATTATAAACTAGGCTTCATTTTGAACTGGAATTACCTGAAAAGTCTCTCAGTTTTGAAAGTTAAAGCGGCATCATAAAAGAAAATTTTTGAAAAAAAAATTATAAATCAGATTTTTTTCATAGGAATATAATATACATCTTTACGCTGTAATTTCTACGAGTATGTAATCTTTTATTGAAAATCAAAGGAAAAAAAATTGTTCATTCTAAAAAAAAGTTAAAAAGAAATCTCTCTTCCTGAGAAACGAAAAAGAAATGCAATTATTCAAATAGAAAAAAAACCGTAGAAAATATCCAGAAATCTTTCCTCCATTTTGAAACCGTAGAAGCTGAGTGTACTAGAATTCTTTATCGTGCTGCTAAATAAAGAAGAAACTGATGATTCTAAAGAAGTATATCTTTCGTAATATTTTTTCCTATCAGCTACCCATCTTTACTCATCGCCAAGCACTAACTAGGTGGATAGTTTATATTTTCTAGTCTGTAATTTTGCATTTCATCTTTTTAAATTCAACAAAAAAATATATGTTTACCGACTATTTTATTTACTCCAAATATTATTATTGAGAGTTTATTAACGACTTAATGTTTTTAAAAGTAAATAAAAGAGCGAAAAGGATATTTTTAACGCCATGGCTACCGATATTCATCTACATTCTAATCATGCCTACAATATGTTAAATACATTTTGCGTAAGAAATACACTCAAACAGCTTCAATGACCCGAAGAAAACAGCTCGATATTCGAGGAAAAGCTGATAATATTCAATAATTATTTCCAAGAAAGTAACACACAATAACTAAAGTGAATAAATGTCGATGTATTAAAATTTAGTTGGTCCTAAAAATATCACGATAATTCTCTGTGGGAGAAATTTAAATGTATCATTATTTTGCTGTTATAATTTGTATATATTACCATTAAACATATTTAAACCAACACATACATTCTTAATTTTATATCCTTAATTTCAAAACATTTCAATAACTTTACACAATTAATAAATATCGATCATTTTGCTCTCTCACAAGAAATGCGTGTTGTGCAAGGTGTTTTGAAACTCGTGGGCAAATATTTAAGAGGTGATCGCAAACATAAAAACAAGCAGTTTTCACCACACCAAGCACAGGCAAAGAGCAATCAGTGAACCGCTAGACGGCGCTGTAATGGAAAACATAAAGCGGGAGTTTTCTTACACATCGTCATTTCTACCATAGATTTCAGGAGGCATGGTGACGTACATTAATCAGGAAAATGTCATGTTCCCAGAAATCCATGGTAGAAGTACGAGGGGGGGGCAAAAATAACCGAACTGATATCGCGTGGTCACTACTAGGCGTAGTAGAGATTTCTCCGGCTAAGTGAGTACAGTAGACCTTTCCAAATCTATCGTCCAAGCGCCATCCGCGCAAGACGTTAAGGCTTGATGGTAGTGTCGTTATTCTCAAACGTTCTCGATTGCCACCTGCGAAATAGTCACGGCAGATTTGAAGGAACAAAGAGTGCGTTTGAAATTTTACTTCCTGCTTGAAAATTCGGCAACGGAAGCTTACAAAATGCTTCAATAGACTTTCAAGCAGGATGTTATGAACCGTACACAAGTTTTTGAGTGATTTGAACGCTTTAATCGGAATGAGATGAGTGTTGAAGATCTTGCTCGTTCTGGACGTCCTTCATCATCTCGAAACGAAGAAAACGTTGTAAAAATCCGCCAAAAAATCAACGCGGAACACCGTCTCACTAATGATGAAATCTCGAACAGACAGGCCGTAAGTTGGAGCTCGTGCCAATAAATTTTGACTGAGGATTTGCAAATGAGACGTGTTGCAGCTAAGTTTATCCCACACCTGCTCACACAGAATCAAAAACCTATTCGCTGAATTTGAACCTGGACTTAAAAAATCAGATTGAAAGTGACCCAAACTTTATGACCAAGGTAATTATAGGAGATGAGAGTTGAAGTTACCAATATGACCCCGAGACCAAGAAAGAATATAACTAGTGGAAGACCCACAGCTCCCCCTGGACAAAAGAAAAAAGAAAGACAAGTGAAAGGGAATGGGGAAAGGATGATAATTGTCTTTTTTGTTTGTGGAATTGTACACCGGGAATTTGAGTCTCCTGGTTAAACTATTAATCAGCTCTTTTTTTAAAGCTTTAAGACGCTTGCGGGAGGATGTGCGGAGGAAACGCTCCGAACTCTGGCGATCAGGTAACTGGTTCCTCCATCATGATAACACCCCAGAACACACGACCTTATCTGTGAACCGCTATTTGGACTCTCAGGGAGGACTATCATATCCCATCTTCCGTATTCGGCAGATCTAGACTCGTGTGACTTTTTTCTATTCTTCAGAATGAAAAAAAAAATCTTAAAGTGTAAAAAATAAAAAAAGTGTGAAAGTGTTTCGATGATGTGGAGTCTGTAACAGACGATGTCAAAGTTGAAGAGCTCGAAAGATGTTTCAAACAGTGGGAAGGAAGACTGCACTAGTTCATCAACTCTAATGGAGACTCAAAGAATTTCGTAAAAAACTTAAGGAATAAACTTTTCAGAACAAAAGTTAGGTTAATTTTGCCCCTGCCCCCTCGAATGTATGGCAAGAAGCATTGTCTTACTGAAATATCAAGATAGCACTTCCTTATAAAGGCCCTAATGGCATTGGATGATCATATAACACAGCTTAAGATTGTGTAGAGTCCATACATCCTAAATTCGCTGTAAATTACACTCTCCATTACGACGAAATAAATCACACAATCTATAACGACTCTAAATGATCTCCAAACCATTTTACTGATCACCTTTCCATTTGTCGACTGAAACATTTTTTTGATTCCTTTCTCCCGATGGCTACAAATACCACAGTATTTGTAGCCATCGGGACCGTCAAGGCTAAATTTCTTTTCATCATAAAATATAATTTGCTACCTATCATCGTTCCATGGTATTTTCAATCCATTTCGATCATTCTTCACGATGATGTTTCAAAACTTCTTCAGTGTTTTTTCCATTTTCATATATTTCGTATTAGTGTTTAATTTAAGATTCTTCCGAATTGTGACATGTGAAGTTTTTAAACTGAAACCTTACGAAATTCTACGAGATGAAAGATCTTTTTCAGTTAATACTCTTAAAATTTCTTAACGCACTATATTTCCATTTTGTTCATTTAAAGGTTTTTTTTCATCTCTTGCTGTTATATATATATATATATATATATATATAATTCTTGTTTTTAAATTTTCTGTGTTTTTTAAATAAATTTATTTTTTTAAGATTTTATTAGCAATATAATTTTAATGGGGTTTCTTTGTATTTTCAAAAAAAACTGAAACAATTTATTCAATTATTTTGAATTTACCTTGTAATTTGTAATGTATTAATATTTATTTTCATTTATATATATATATATATATGCATATGTATCTGTGTGTAACATAAATTTAATAGATGAGAATAACACCCCATCTTCCGAATACATTCTATTTATTGCTGTTGAATGAGAGAGGGGCAATTACAAGGTGATGAACGCAGCGCAAGCTACGTCCATTTTATTCAATACATTACAGCATACACATTTGATGTGACTAGATGCGCAGTTTCAGCTTTTCATGGCCAAAGCGAAAAGGGGAAAAATTTACTTTATACAAAACAATATATACATATTGTTTTGTTGGCATCAATCATTCATTTTTTATAAATGACGTGTTGTATTATCTTTATTATGTTTGTTTTTTATTTCATATGTATACAAAATCAATAATTTATTAATTCATTGTGTCTTAGTACAATGATTGTTTTCAACAAAATTGGATATAATGAATCTTCCGTTGCGGTGAACTTTTTATTCGGTCCTCCGAGGTTCACTGTAACGGGATTCGACTGCGTTTCAGTATTGATAATGAAATTCCTTCCTTTGTTCAGGTTGCTCCTCTACCTCATCTTGCCTGTGGTATCCAGCCTGAGCTACAGCAGTCGCCGCCTTTATCAACCCGAAAGCCAGGGGCCCTCAGAGGCGAGGGCCCCTACCCTGCCCTTCGACACAAACATAGCTCTCAACCTGCTCAATTTCGCACAACAGCTATTAGGTAAGCAACATTAACTGTGAATTTGCTCATGCGTATAGGAAGTGTCAAATACCATCTTCAATTTAAAAATTCAGAATAAGCAATTCAAAATCTTACATAATTTCTGATTGGAGAAATTTAATGCTATAGAGTTTATTTCCTACATGTATAAGAATGCACTATACTTTCGAAAAATTTTAATATCTTTAAAATGTTGTGTTTAGAAGTGTTAAAAAACCAAAAAAATGAATTAGCTTTAAAATAGTAAGACTTTGTTTTTGTTTCTGGGATTTTTCTCCGTAATTATTCATAATGTCATCTGTTTTAAGCAAACTATTCTGTACGTGCCTTATTGTGTTTCACGAAAATAAAAAAGAATATTATGGTCTTAAATTTGCAATTTCTGGAAAGGGGCTTACCTTTATTCTAACACATATTTTAGAAAAATTTTCTTTCCCTCTTTATTTGAAAATAATAATTAATATAAACAAATACCGGATTGCATTTGTAAATGATGCATCACTTTTCTATTAATTACTAATTTATGGGAAAAGTATTAAACATATTCTATGATAAGGGCTCAGAAAACAATGTATGTCTGCAACTCGACCGCTTAACACTAAAATTGAATAAACTTTAGCTATTTCTTCACAACTAACCTGAAAAAATATCTTGAAAAAATTATACGTATGGCAATACCTGCTTTTATCCGCACCGAAATGAAATGTCAAAGAAATATATTGTAAAATGAAAAACTTTTGAAATCTTTAATGCATAGCAATAAAGTTCCCTTAGAAAATTTTAAAAATATTTTTTCCTAATTAATGAAGTATTATTTATTTTTACATATTATCAGGTATCTAAGAAGTGATTCAAAATAAACTTAAATCATTCAAAATTTTATTAGAATTGAGAAACTGCCAATTCCTTAAAGGTTCGAGACCTTTAAATTGTTTCTTTTTGAAATCCTTCTCGGTATTCTTAGGGGCAAATGATTTTGATATTTTGTGGTGAATTGTCATTCTTTTACATTTCTTTTTTATGTCTTAAATTATTTTTTTCGTAGTATGTAAGAATCTTTGCTTGACATGAAATCTACTGAACAGATGAACATGTTCTTTGCTGGAATTTTTCTTGAGCTCCGGATAATTTTTCTTTACTCAATAAACTTGATGTTTATTACGTTTAGTTAAATATTTAAATTTAATTCCATACCAACATGAAATGCTTTCGAATCTAATCTATATTCTAAATATTATGGTGAATTTAATTTAACTTTGAATAATTGCTTATAATTAAATTGTATATTTAATAATATATCATCAATATTAAGAAGCAATTATCATACTTCTTTTAAATTAATTGTTTAATGATTTACTTAAAATGGGAAAACTCATGCTCAAAGGCAAATATTTCTCTTAATATCAGATATATAAATAAATATATTTTAACTGAACGTATGAAATTAAAAATCCATTTGTTGTTCATTTATAGGAAGCGAATATGGAATGTGTGTATAGTAATATGAAAAATTTATTAAAACAAAAATGAGTAATTTATAAAAGTGCTGCTCTCTCTGCAAGAGCTTGATAATGTTACGTTGATAATTTGGACTTGGTTTACTTTTCTACGGAGAGGTTACTGTCTCCGGATCTTTAATCGTGTCCATTAAGGACTTTAGTTGACCCTGGGTGGCTTTTTCTTGGAAGCGAGCTACTAGCATTTACTCCATATCTCAGTCTTAACACCAAATGTTGCATAGTTGATCGGCTTTTACAATGCAGGAAAAGTCCATGCAATTAATCAGCAAGTCCTTTGGGAGTAAATCTAAATTTTATTCTGAGACTCTCTCTAATAAGCACAATAACCTTCTTTTGACACGAAAAAAAATTAACACAGACATATAAAATCACTACAGCACGAATTCACATTTCACGCAATCGCAGATTCGATTCACATAATCACAATATCAATCTACTACATATGCTGAATCCACACACACACGTGTGTGTGTGTGTGTGTGTGGATTCAGCATATGTAGTAGATTGTGTGTGTGTGTGTGTGTGTGTGTCTGTCTGTCTGTCTAGGGAGTAATTACATTACCGGATTCCAATTTGTTGTTTTTGTAGATTCAATGATGAGGCTCGCAGTATCTTTACTTGTTTATTAGAAGATATGGTGAAGAGTGAAAAGTATTTACAATAGATGATAACGAATTGACCAGTTCATCGGAGAAAAAAAGATGGCTGCCTCATTTAATCCTTACCGGCGAAGTGCGCTGGAACGCACTCGGGCGTTTGAAGTTTACTTCCGACGCGGGTAATGCGAAGGAGAAAAGAAACGGAAAAGTGGGGGAAAGAGAACGAGAACGTATTGTCACTCAGTTTTGTTTTGGAATAGGTGGCGCTGCATGAGCTTATCACATGACTCTGATTCGTGGTGCCATCTATCGAATATCGGAGGAACTGGTTTTACAGTACATTGGAAAATAAAATTAATTCTTTAATAATTAGCTGGAAAACCCTATATATATATTAGTCTAGAGGCATCTAGTTTTATTATCAAATTTCATGATAGTGATATTTGGGGACTAAAAACCCCTACCTATTCAGCATTACTACCAGGTGTATTCTCACCTTGACTGCAAAACTATTTCTCTGGCCACAGTAGCGGGAATGAAAATAAAGCCCAAACTTTCCGCGTAACAAGGTTCTCCGTCTTGAAATACTGTATGCCCCCCTCCGTAACAATATCAATGTCAGAATATTTTGATACTTCAAAATGCTATATTCTGTTCGAAACATATTTTTTAATATATTTGGTGTGTGTGTGTGTGAAGACAGTCTCAAAAGCTTCGAGCATTGAATAACTACATTCCTTGCATTCTTTTGTATTATATTTCCTTACCTTTATTGTAAACATTATATATGCCTAATCCATTTTATAGTAAAATAATCAATGCAAAAATCATTTCCGTATATTACAAAATGAGCCTTAAGAAGCCAAATTTTCATTAGTAATTTTTCTAAAGTTATTAATATTTTAACAACGATTTTTGTGTTTCTAATTTATTCTAGATTCAAAGTTTATTTAAATGATATTGTTTTAAAAAAAAAGTCCCTAGATTATTGAAATCAAATTTATATTTTTGAAATTGCCATTGAAATCTTAAACGTCGCAGGAAAAAGGTATTTTGATCTTTTAGTGTTTAATTCGTATCAAGTAGTATTAAAATTCAATGGTTAAGCTTGCGTATAAAAGAGAACTGAACTTTTACGCTATTTGTTTTCTCTCAAACCAGATGCTTCAAGTTCATTTCCTCCTTTATTTTATTTCACTGTTAAACACGTGTTAGGGTATCCATGGTTACTAAATCGCTGGTTACAAGAACTGTGAGTTACACTATTGAATAAATTGAAGGGGGAAAAAAAGCAAAATTCCAAACAGACATTTATAAAGATTGTTTTCCGCTGTCCTAGCCCTTTTTCTGGCCATTTCCTTGTCAATGTCAACTTTATTAACAAACTGAGGAATTTAATACTCATTTTTCTTATCCATCTACGTATTGTATTTTCGGGTAGATTAAGTTCTCTAACCTTGCCATTTTCGTTCGATGACATTAAGTCTTTCCTTGATAGTATAAAACTTTTGTTGACGTTTACACTCTTCTGACATTGTTTTAATTTTTATGGAAATCACTTATTCAACAAAAATCTTTATAATACTTAAAAGTTATCCAATACAAAACTGTTGAGCATACAGCTAATCTCACTGACCACGAAATCTTGAAAATAACCTCATTTAAAATAGTATAATCCAAATTGGAACATTTCACTTTTCGAGAAATGGTGATTCATAACTATGTATAAAACTAAAAGGGAAAAGGGGGTAATAATCTTTTCTCTTAACCGAAAGTAGTTTCGTTCTCCGAACAAATAATTCATCTGAATTTCGTTTAAAAAGAAGTATTATAGCACCACATTATCTTGGAGTGATATTACAAGCAATTGTGTATCGAGGGAGCGTGAGAAACAAACTCGCGTGTTACTGAACCGTGCATTAACGGGTCTGGCTGTGTAGCATTTCCAAAAATGTGAAAAATTAATTTTCATTCATACTCATAAACTTGAATAACATCACCCTTTTTAATTCAACAGCTCGGGGTGGGCCAAGGCCTTCTTTTGAAAAATCCTCCAGGAAAACCTGGTCACTTTAAAATAAACTTGAATATAAAAAATTGTATTGTTACTGAAAAAATATTTGGAACTGAAAAAGGGACTGTTTTATGGAAACAAGCGAAGGTGATGCATTTTACACCCCATGTCATTTTTTGTAATTTTTTTTTGACAGCTGCTCCCCGTGCCTGCTACTACCAAGGCAACAGCTACTCATGCGGCCTGAGCATCGGCTGCTGGCTCCAGGGAAAACGGTCCATGGATCTGTGCAGCGGTGGAGTCGTCTGGTCGTGCTGTGTACCCAAGAACGCCGAGCCCAACAAGGTGGCCATCGTCAAAGCAGCCAGTGAGTAACGCTCTTCCCCCCCCCCAAAAAAAAATAAGGCATAATTCAGCTGACCTAGTTGATAAAAAATACCATTTTAAGTTAAATGGATGAGAATTTTAACACAAAGGCCAAAAATAAAATATTGGATTAAATATTATCTAGTAAATTCGCAACCAGTTTAGTTAGGTCACAATTCGTTGTTCTTTTTTAATCTTTTGAAATATGAATTCTGTATTTTCAAAGAAAAGTTTACTTTGCCAAATTCTACCTTTTATGAATGAATATCGATAAATGTATCCATATGTTAATTTGATAACAGTAATCATAGAATTCAGATATACAAGAAGTTAAAGGTAAAAAAATTAATCCTAATTTAAGGCCATAAAATGCAGATTTTAGTAATATCAAAAAAAAGTCGCAAATACTTTTTAATAATTTTCTTTTTCTAATTAAAGATCAAAAGTCAGAGAATATTTTTTTTATTAAAAAAAACTAATTTTAATCTAGATTTGTGAATTTTTTTTAAAAAACGAAAAGGAAAAAAACTGATATTATAAAATGAATCTAAATGCAAACTCTTATAAAAATATTTTGAATTGACAGAAACATGAATTTGTTCTGTCAAGCATTTTAGAAGCATAAAGACAATGAATGCTTTGCAGTTGCTGGTTTTTTCCTTCTTGTTTTAAATTTGTCTCTCACCTTTTTACACCGAACAAATTACTGAATATAAATATCTCTTATCTTAAACAGTTAAGTAATGCGGTAAAGTTACTTTATTTGTGCTATGGATGCAGTCACCATACATAATTCTCACCAGAAGAAACTAAAATACTTTAAGTTTGCTCATGCACTATTCTATTCTATTGCATATAAGCTATCTATCCTAAATTCTTATCATGTAAGTTTTTGAAACGAGTCTTTTAAGTTCTTCATAAGTAATTCATATTCAGCACTATGTGTCATCATAAAAGAAAATCACTTGAAAATCTTAAATTTAAATTTAAATTTATGCTTAAATCCGAATGTTTGCACTCTATACCGACGTGACGGGAGAAAAAACAATTTTCCCATATTTTCCCGTGTAGTGTTTTATCTTGATTTGCAGTGAAAAAAGTAATTTTTCAATTATGTAATATATTCAAATTATATTCAAATACACCAACATATAAATTCGTTCGCGAATACGTTAGAAATTAGAAGAATGAAATTTTACGATGATAAATAGTTCTAAAATTCTTTTCAAGCAGTGAATAGAATAATAATGATCTCGTAAATGATCTCGATGAAATTGAGTTGTAGCGCGCTTCTTCCGGAAGGATTACTTAAAAAATTGAACTTTTTACAGACGGTCTTGCCGCAAGATGGTCAGCGAAATCGCAGAAAGACAATTAATGCAAAGTCGCCCCCCCCCCGGCATATAAAATGAAAACAATTAACAACAGGAACTCTATAGTTTATATAAATTGGTATACAAGTAGATACTAATGGAGTTGTTACTCACATTGACTTAAAATATTGAATCAATAACATTTTTTTACATTTTCTGCTAAGACACTCAGCTGTTGTTTTCTAAAGCTAATTAAGGTAACTAAAATACTAAAATACTTCGAAATAAGAATTTCTTTATTTTGCTGTTAAAATATGATGGCAACTTTTCTGAATCCGTAGATGTATTATTTATGATAATTTGATTCATAGAATATCCTAATCTTGCAAAAAATAAATAAATAAAACGTCCTACATCATTGAGAAAAATATATGAATATCTGTTTTGATCAAAAATAGTTATTATGATGAGCTCTCTCTCTCTCTCCTCTCTTGTGCGACAGAATTTCGTCAGGTACCACAGTGAGTGGGGCATTCTACATTAGATCAGTTTTTGAAACGAATGCGACCCAATTTGTTGGACAGTGGAAATTTGTGCCTCTTGCACAACAACACGCCATCTCACAGGAAGACTACTTTGGCGAGAAGGCCGGCTGGGTTCATCAACCACTCCGAACTATTTTTTTTTTTTTTTTTTTTTTTAATTTTCTAAGCCGGATTTAAGATGAAGGGGCAGCGGTACGTAGTGAAGATTAATGTCGGAGTACCTAGCCCTTCTGTGTTTTAGTCTCCTGTCTGAGTTCAACTTGATAATTCCGTGTACCCATGACAATTAGGTGGATGCTTGCAATAATAAGAATAAATAACTATTTAAAAAGAAGTAATAATATTAAGAATTAAAATTAAGAGTTACATTATAGTAGAAAACGTGTTGAAAACAAAATTTCTTGTTGGGGTGAGGGAGTACAGGGTGAAGGGCGGCTGTCCAATCAGGAAGCAGGAGCCCCTTAGGAAGGTACGAAGTGGAAACTTCTCATCTAGCAAGAGGGAGGTTTCCTATTGGATGTTGGTAGGGTATGTTAAGGAGGCATTTAAGGACAGTGAACATTTAGGTATTTTAGTGATTACTAGTTGAAGGGAGCTGACGGGTCTGTAGAGGAGATAGAAAAGACGATGATGTAGACACTCAATAGTGTCGGAGTGGAGGCACAGAAGACGTTTATAGACCTTTTTTTATATATACTCGTATCAAACGTTGCATGGAATATAAAGGAGACTGTGAATAATCTTAATATCATACATAAAAATAACCGGGGTTATATGGTTTGTGCACAATCAGTCCTGGTACTTTACGAATGTACTAATATGTCTTGGATAAAAAGACAAATTGTAGTGTCAAAGGAAAATGTATTTTCGTGGAAATATACTCGTACAATGGTAGTAGATGCTACCTTCAAATTTTAATTCAATTTGTATGGTTCTTCAATTTGGTATTTGTGTGAGCTTTTAATTTATAGTTGTGTGGATTATATAAAATTTTCGTTTTACTGAACTATAGAAACAGTGATCAGTGGTGTTATTAAAGCGCCGTATTTGTGTAAATATGAATTCATGTATTTTTGGAGATATATGTATGTTTCTTTTCAAGCTTGCGGAAAAACTTACATGAGAGACTCAAAAATAGTCGGCGGCGAGAACACAACATTTGGTCATCAACCCTGGCATGTAAGTAGCATTTTATTTTTAATAAGTTTATAGTGATGTCGAATTAATGCAAGAGTTATATATGATTATCAGCTACAGCAGAAGTTCGTGCTCGATTTGAAACGAAATTAAGTACAACACATTTACATAAGAAACAAATAATATATATAAAAAAATTAAGTCAATTAATACTTAAGTTAACAAAGAAAAATTTTATTTTAGTTACTTTTTATTAAATAATTACAATTAATATAAATATGTATATACATATGACAGAATCACAATATTAAGTGGCAAAAGAAGTTTTTTTTCAGCGATCTACACGCTTCGTCACTGACGGTATTTATTCCTAAACTTAAAATATCTTATGTAAGAGAAATTTTTTTTCTCCCATATAAAACTAAAATTAATTATTTGAAAATCAAATAAGAAAATTTTAAGCTGCGACGAGATTCGATTCGAAGGCACGAAGATTCTACGCCGACGCTCTACCAGCTTTTCCATTGCAAGAGAAATGACATAGTAGAAGCATTGGCTTGTTTCTTCATTCTTCCGGTAAATTAAATGGTTGGAATGAAGTTTAGCCCAACCACCCTTGGTGACAGGAATTGTCCGGTGATATTTTGCCAAATGTGGCTACCATGGTCAGCTTCGCGGCCTTAACGTTCTGCCAAAAAAAATCATCAAGTTTGGCAATTTTTGAAATTGCGCCAAGTGGTTGAGCTAAACTGCATTTTCACCAATTAAATTTAATTAATCAATTAATATTTGAAAAAAACTGTATTATCATAAAGTATTATCCACTACAAGTTTAAAAAAATGTATTTGAACTTGAGTGGATGAATAAAAAGTATTTTATTAACGATTGAAAATTTGAACGAGATATATATAGGGAGAGTGTGAGCTAATAGTAGGAATTTAATAATATGTACACTAAACTCCAACTAATGCATCACCTACAGGACCGGGAATATGAGTAAAACAGTCGGAATTACCAATGGAACAAGTTTCTTTACATAAAACCGTACTAAAACTATTGTTTCAACTGAAAATACTGTAGTATTAGAACAGCAGATGTTAACACCACACAAAATGTAATTTTAAATCAGAAATCATACAAAACAGAGTAGTGAAGTAAAACCATTACTGTATTACAGTAAGGTATTTGAAAAAGAAAAGGGGATGTACACACCTTATTACTGTATTGCGTTGTACTGAATGCAATAAAAGGATGAAAGACTTAAGCACCATAATGACACCCTAAAAATCTAATGTTCTTCCGCTGGTCGAAAAAAGTCTTTAATGTTCGATTGCTTAGCAAATGACTATCTCGATTTCACTGTGCAGTTCTTCCATTTTCGTATCCGCAAAATGTTCAATGGTGACACGAGTTATTTGTACAATACTGAACTTCAACATAACGCACAAATGCATGTGTCGCCAGTCAACATCCTACTGACTCACATCGCCGATGATGAGTCATCGACGCGAACTAAGACCGGATACCAGATACTTAAAAATCACCGCGATAAGGGTACGGGCGAGAAAAGCGCGAAACCCGTTCACCCCAGGTCGAATTAGCGAGATTCCATTGTATTAATTAGTACGCATAATGTTCTCTTCATCATTTTTTGTCACTGTCTACCCACGTTTTACAAGTTTTTGAATTCCTTCTTTGCAGAAACTGCGTGGATTCTCTTCAAAGAAAATCGTTTAAATTTCTTCCATAGATTCAAATTTGTTTTCCTTTCAAATTGTTTTGTAGAGTATGAAACAGGTTAAAATCTAAACTGGCAGTGAATAGTCACGAGAATACTCCGAGGTCTAGAGGATTTCCCATTTTAAATTCCTAAGTTTTTTGCAGTGTCCATTAAGCGACATATGATTTAGCGTTATCATGGTGAAAGATGATGCATTTTCAATTAACCAAATTTTGACGCCTTACAAAGATTTCAACATTCAGCTGAATGAATTGATCGCAATACTTCTCCGCAGTTATTGTTTTGCCACCAGGAAGAAATTCGTATGAAATTCTCCTCTGCAATCCCACCAGTCACGTAACAACACTTTCATTGGATGCAATTTAGCCATTGCCATAGAATCTGATCTTTCACTTCCTTTCAGCTTGTTTTCCTCTTTGTGTTGTTGCACACAACCCATAAAATCTCCAATTATGACTCTATCCAAAAAAGATTCGTTTTGTAGACGGGAGGGAAGAGAAATGGTATTGGAAATACGATTTCTGTTGATTTCCATTTTGTTAAATCGAGCGGAGCTCATGCATCGAGTTTTGAAGTGTATCCAAGTTGCGTTAAATGGCTATATGCAACGAATTTAATCCTAGGATTATTATTCTCTAAATCAAAGATTAAATCCTTATCCATGCCGGAAAACCGCCCAGAGTGAATAGCTGAAGTCACCATTTGGAAATCGACTAAATCACTTTTAATTGTTCTAAGAGCAAGAGCATGTTCCAAATAAATGCCTTGAATATTTTTTTGATGCACACGATTCTAAAACTCGCTCTTTTTTAAACAGATTTTCATAACATAGCGAAACTCTATCTTTTCCCATTTTGAATATTAATCCTGCAAAAAAATTTGAATAAACTTTATTTCAGATTATGGCTATACATGAAAACTGGATACGAATTATGAACATCCGATAAATCTGAAAGTTATATTTTTCAACGCTCAATGTTTCAATTCATAAATAATATACAAGAAATGAATTTGTAAACATCGAAATAACTGAAATTGCGCATAACTTCTTACTTATTAAAATTAATTACAGTAACATACGAATTAATAATGTACCGATTATTAATTAATGTAATATAATTATTTATTAAAGTATAAGGTAAAAAATGAATATCTATTTACACAGTTTCATTTATAAAAGTTAAACAGAAAAATCTTTAAGATATCTTAGAGCATTTAAAGAAAGGGTAAAAAAAATTTAAATTTTTAAAAACTCACTTATTATTTGAGATTACATATTTGTTTTTATCCTGAAAAATGGTTGTAATTTCGTGATTTAAGCATAAGTTAACATTTTTCATCTTAATGTCATCTTTAAAATTTGCGATTAAAGTGAAGTTTCGTGTACCCCTTCGAGATTTGGCGTGACCGCGATAGCCTAGTGGTCATCGCGGCTGCTGGCGGTTTTCGTCGAGTCTCAGTTTCGAGCCTTAATGCCACTAAATACCCGCCGTGTAGCCGGGGGTGATGCACGTTTAATCTGTCGGGGCCCAAAGTCCTCCCGTTGGCGTGGAAGTTAGGAAAGGAGGTGTTAGCTCACGTGTCGTCCTGGTCACTTAACCAAGGCTCAAAAAAAAGAGGTCCGTCGCCAATATCCTATGTGTTGTTTCTAGTGCGACGTTAAATAAAACCAAACCTTCGATATTTGGTAAGAAACATGGCGATATATAAATTTGGTTACAAATAGTAACACGTGAGAAATGACGTCATGATAACGTCAAAAATGAATAGGGAACTGTAACGAAATTGATTCCGACGAGGAAATGGCAAAAAATTTAAACTTAATTAAATAAGAATGTTAAGATAACAATAATTTTATTGAGTGATATATATATATATATGTGTGTGTGTGTGTGTGTGTGTGTAATAGTGATATTAATTATTATAATTATTCATAATTGATAAAATTTAAGAAATCGCTACCGCACCAAAAAATCGCCTGTCGGGAACCCGATATTTTACTTTAACCAAATTTTCTTGGCAATGTAGAATTAAAATTTGTTACATAAAAAAAAAAATCTATCGAGTTTTTCTACAACATATTTATTTTTCTACTTTTCTTCAGAAATCGTTATCAACGGTCTAATAACTCTCCGTTTAAATTTGTGACAAGGAGTAAAAAAAAATTCAACTATCGTCACACTATAAAACCTAACCTAATTTGTTCAGCGATTAATCTACATTACTTATTATGATACGCTTTGCGTAGTGTTTATGTAAACATTAAAAACAACAAATCATGAATGCTTTTATAAGATATGCTTATATACTCTCAGAATTATATTTGCAACAAATGTTTGAAGAATTCGAAACAGTTTTACGGTGAAAAACTGCTTTGATTAGTATTTACTCTAAACAGTTATACTATAGTAAAATATCATAAATTTGTATTTCAAAGCATTCAAAAAATTCAATTATTTTATTTTGACACATTTTATTTTTAAATTTTTTTTATTTGTTAAGGTTCCCACCTCCCGGACATTTTGATTTCGTGAACGCAATGTTAATCCCATGGAATTCCTACTACCGTTCTCAAACATTTTATTATTTTATCTATTTGAATGCTAAAAAAAGTACATCTGAAAGAGCAAAAAAATAATGAAGATTTTTGCAGCATTACATTTTTCTACCGATTTTTTAAAATATTTTAACCCTTATTTTAATGATTTGTTTGTGGGTCGTCCGGTCTTTAAAAAATATTCTACAATATTTTCGAAAATCGATTAGAAAATGTAATTCAGCAGAAACTTGCATTATTTTTTGTTCTTTCGGATGCAATTTTTCGTATTCAAATGGATAAAATAGTAAAGATATGAGAAGGTTGTCGAAATTCCTTGGGATTAACATTACGTCCACGAAATCAAAATGACCCGTAGAGGGGAGCCTTAACAAATAAAATTTTGATTTCGTGACCGTTATATGGCTCTGCAGAGAAACACAGTATTCTTCAAATACAAATTTCGTTCTACGTTCTACATACAAATTAGATTTGCCCCGAGGTTCTTCTAAATATTTTGCAATCACAAAACAGTGTATTCTACAGTGGAATGACATTCCGTATAAGTCCGCACTAATACCACGAGCATACCAAAAAAAAATACAGTTTTTCAGACGTGTTAAAATTGAGTGTTGTTCTCAATAGACGTCATCATTTAAGATTATCCATCATGAACAGTCGCACTTGTTTCTGCTGTTGGAGGTCAAACTGTCGGGAAAACAGAGGTTGATCCCTAGCGCTCCGGTGAAAATTTGGCGTAATACAGGTTGGAGGACACGTGCAATATGAGAAGATACATCGGTGGCGTTGATGCAGTTCTGGGATCACAAACGTTGTCGTGTGGGAATACTTGACGGACGAGGTCTGCTCCTCAACTTTGACACATATGGAAGACTACATTTTTCTACAAGTTCATAGAATTAATGCGCATTCATTGCGTTTCGCTGTGGAATTCTTTGTTTTGAAATTGCAAAGAGATGAAGAGAATTACAAGACACGTGTAACATTCTGCAGCGTCTCCTATCGGCGACTTCTTGTAACATTTTTATAAATCCCGTTCACATAATCTGCAATGTCTGTTGACCTAATTTCATCATTATAACCCATACAACACCTTACACAGCTCTCCGAGTGGGAAAAATTTTATTTCGGCAACCAAGTACATGCATGCAGCAAAGATATTTTAACATTGAACGTTATAAAATAAAGTGCTCATACAATTAGCATTTTATTTTGGCAATTAAGTGTGCTTGCAGAAACCTTAATATAAATATATGTTCTCCAATACATAAAACCGAAAATCCAGCTACCACTTTTTATAAGACAGAACTTTTGGACAAAAAGGACGCTTAAATTTAACAATCAGATATCGACGAGATGTTAAAAGATGAATGAAAAAAGATCGAAGTTAAATACGAATTCACAGTTGAAATTACTATTGATTATTTCTTATGCAGTTGGTCCTATGAGGCCTTATTTCCTACAATTGGTGAATTTATGTAATATTACGATAATAAAAAAAGTCCGTACGTCGTGGCCATTTTTTCTTACTAGGCATGTTTTTTAAATAAATACCGTTTTTAAAAATGACAGCTGCCTTGCTACTGTTATTATTCCATTCTAAATGCCTATATCTCATGGTTAATTTTAGATGCAAGTACATATTTTCGTTAGTTTCTGCGCATTTAAAATGCTTCACACAGTTGAAAGTGTCACCGACTGTGATATATTCACTGTGATTCGTTTTCAGCAAGCGAAAGGCGGGAAAGCTGCCGAAATTCATCAACAGATGAATGAAGTGCATGTAAGAAAACACTATGAGCAATAGAATAGTAATAAAATTGATGGGATTGGAGGCATCCAACACCACCCAAAAGAGTGAAATTAAAGAAATCAATTTCAGCAATCAAAATCAAGTGCAATGTGTTTTGGGATAGAAAGTGCTCTGTGTGTTGGTATTGCATGTGGATTTTGTTTTCCTTGGGTGATACAATAAATTCCGATACATATTGAGAAACCTTGACTAAATTGCGTCAGGCAAACCGAAACAAAAGGCGTGGCATGCTCAGTAAAAAGATTGTTTTTCTGCATTGGACAATGACCGTCCACACATGGTTCATTGAACCCAAGATCTCATTGCCTCATTTGGCCCCTCAATATAGCTCTGAACCAGGGCCAGTGACTGTCACTTGTTTCTATACTCGAAAAAGAATTTAGGTGGTCAATGCCGATGGATATCATGATGAGGTCAAAACAACCGTGCTGCAATGATTAGTCTTTCAGGCAGCAGGCTTCTATGAGGATGGAACATAGAAGCTGGTTGTACGATATGATATGTGCCTTAGTAGTGGGGGGTAAATATGATGAATAATAGATTAAAGTACAGGTTTTCTTATGAAAATAAAATTGTAAAAAAAGCTACCCTTGATTCTTTTAAATATAAAAACAGTACTTACATAAAAAACACGCTGGAATAATTTTCAAGTAATTACTTTACAATTTATTTTAAATTACAAGCTCTTTATAGTTTTGTTTCTTTAATATTCTCCAAGATAAAAATAATCCTTTCAAAACACTTAGAAATTTATAATATTTAAAAGAACACAATTTCCGCACAGAGGCATAAAATTTTTTATAGATAATATTTATTTCACACACACACAAATAGACAATTTTTCGAAAATAAATTTAGATTTTTTTTGTTTTCATTAAATTGCACTAACAGAAAAATAATACATTCTGAAAGTTTTAATTAAGAAATTATAATTTTATCCTCTCTCTTTTCCTTAATTTCCGCTTCCCCCCCCCCGGCATCTTTTTAATGTTTGTTGGAATAACAGTAGCTTGACTCGTTACACTTTTTAAAATCTGAAACCCTTTTATTTTTTTCCACATCCTTATTCTTATAACGCATTAAATAATAAAGCCAATAACGTGAATGTAATTTAGAATCTTAATTATTTTTTTACAAAACAATGGCACCAAACCATAAAGTACCATGCAAAAGGTAATTAATTTCAGGAGGTTATAATATTGCAATTACTTCCGCGTAAACTTAGAATTTTTATTAGCCTTACGAATCGGCTTGAAAAGAAAAATGTTCTCTCTAATGCTAATCTGTTCCTTTTTTTTTAAAGTATTTTTTATTCTTTCATGACAGGTCGGAGTGATCAAGAGGGCGCTGATGTCGCAGAAGATAGCCTGTGGCGGCGCGCTCATCCATGAGAAGTGGGTCATCACGGCAGCGCACTGTGTTTACAAGTTAGTGAGCTTTTTGCTATTATTTATTGTCTGAAAACAAAAGAAATAAAAAGAAATGTTTCTGACATTCGTGATCTTTTCACATACTTGGGATAGACCACCTAGGTAAATGCTCGCAGGTGTGGTGAGCGTTTATGTGGTGGATGCGTGGGTTTATGATATACTGCCCTGATAACAGAGAACGTCGAAGCTAAAAGCACAGATAGGAAACTATATTAAGAGCATTCAGGCTTAATTTATCAAAATGATGAATCGAATAATAATTAATCGAATCGTAATTTAACAAATAATAATTAATTGAATCGTAATTTAACAAATAATAATTAATCGAATCATAATTTAAACCATTATAATTTGTCGAATAATAATTTAAACCATTATAATTTGTCGAATAATAATTCGAAGATTATTTATCGAATAATAAACAAATAATTAATAAATTACTAATAAGTAAACAAACAATAACTTATCCAATAAAAATTAAACAAACAATAACTTATCCAATGAAAATTAAACAAACAATAATTGATCAAATAATATAATTGATGGTATTAATTTATTAAATATTAGTCAATTCAGTAATTAAGAAACAAATCATAACTTGAAGAATAACAATAAAACAATAATAATTAATCGAATAAAAATTAAACAGATAATAAGTAATTGAATCATAACTGAAACCGTTATAATTTATCGAATTATAATTAAAAGATTATTTATAGAAAAATAAAGATATAAAAATTAAACGAATAATAATTAAACGAACAATAATTGATCGAATAATGTAATTGAAGATAATAATCTATTGAATATTAGTCAAACAGATAACTAATCGAATATTAATTAAAATAATTATAATTAATGTAATAATATTTCAAATGGATCATTTATAGAATAATTCACATTATAATTTATCGAATAGTAATCAAACAAACGATAATTTATCGAATAATGACTAAGTAAATAGTTTATCGATTAATAATTAACTGAATAATAATTTAACAAATAATTAACTCAATTATAATAAGAATAGTGATAATAAGATAATTTTTTAAAAATTCATACCCCTCGGTTTTTATACAAATTAACTTTTAATTATAATTAATACATTCACTAAAATTATTAAATGAATTATTATTATACAAAAATTAAAATTAATTAAATTTACAATTGGCATATAAGTTAAATTTTCGTTTACTTTTACTTGAATTGTTTATGTTGTGCGTGTTTCAATGCAATAATTTATTAATTACATAAATATAAATAATTTTTGTTAACTTGCTTTGGTACTATCGTATGTTACTCTATAGCATTCCAGCATTTTTACAAAGAAACATGTTAAGAACTACCCAATATCAAAATTGATTTGTTTTAAAGCCAAAGACTCAAAATGGCATGGAATAAAAAAAAAACAGTTTGGGATAATGAACATAATTAATATTTGCGTGTAATCATTTTGTTAGGAAAAAAAGAAAGTGTAACGAAAACTTTATGATAAATGTATAAATGTGTATGTATATAAAAAAAAAAATGTCCATGTCCTCGTATTTAACACTTAATGCATCCAAGTTTTCGCGTCTTCTAAGCCCGTGCATTTAATGTAAAATTACGAAAAATGCGTGTTGTCCCGCTTTAAAAAAATTACATATGATAAGATAGAACGAACTCGTCACGGATTTGTTAGTTACTTTAACGGCATACTTGTGATTAGAGAAAGCATTAGACATCCTTGTAAAAAAAGTATTCGACATTTTTTTTTCTTTGCATCCAAGCATTATTTATCGCCTTGCGTTAAGAAAATTTAATTATATCTAAATAATATTTTATGGATGAATGAAATATAATTGTATGCATATCATGAATAATGTGTACCTCCTTCTAAAATTGTCGTTAATTCCTTGCTCATTTGTGATCGAATTAGTTTTAAAAATAACGTACAAATAATTTGTAACGAATTTCGAATTGTTATTGAGCCATACGTGTTTGAAAATTCAAAATATAATTTAATTTTTTGAGCTTCCTCGGACAAACAATTCGTCTCAGAAGTTACATGCATTTTTCAAAAAATACAGAAAAAGCTTTTCGAAGTTTGAGTTTTTATTGGGCTTAATACAGGATATTTCGAAACTCATGGGCAAAAACTTAAGGGGTGACAGAAAACATATAAACAAGAAGTTTTCTCCGTACAATGCGGAGGTGGAGAGTAAGCGGTGAACCTTTAGATAGCGCTTTTACGGAAAACATAAAGCGCGAGTTTTCTTACACATCGCTATTTGCCTCTTGAATTCCAAGGTAGAAACGACAATGAGAAAGAAAACTAACGCTTTATGTTTTCCTTTACAGCGCTATCTAGCGTTTCACCGCTAACTCTCCGCCAATGCATTATTGGTTGAAAATTGCTTTTTTAGATGTTTTCTATCATCCCTCAAATTTTTGCCCATGGGTTACGAAACATCCCGTATCTGTAATGCAAACTCACCTCAAAATTTAAGGGCAGCTACGATTTTGAGAAAACCACCTTTGCATATGCCACTATGACTTGGAATATCATAATAATAATAATAATGATGATGATAAATTTATCTACTTTATTATTATTGTTGTTGTTATTTATTTATAAATTATCACTATTTATTCTAAATTAGTATTATTGCCACTGTTGTTAACTTATTATTAATAATGTATTTTTCTGAAACCTGAATATTTTTCAGAAGAAATTATTATTATTAACAGCTTTTTAGTTAATGATAATAATTTTTTTTAATTATTATAATGAATCGGTGCTATAATTTTCATTATCATACAGTACTAGCCCTATAATTCGGCAAGTTACCTTTCCGGCTTTGCCAGTAATCTGACGTTTTTTATTCTATGAAACAAGTCTTACAAACATTACTTTGTTTTTCACTTCGACAGAAGAATGTAGTCTATCTATACAAAATAGTACATTTTTTGTAGTTTTAATTATTTTATATCATTGACACTTTATTTGTGTGAACTGTATTAAATTTTATAAGATAATACATAACATTTATTGCTTAAAAGCGCTCTTATTAGTGATTTTTCAGTAATCCGGCATTTTCGATAAACCGGCAGTGCTCTGGACCGATATATACCGCATAATCGAGAGAGTACTATTAATCAGTTACAGTTTGGAATTCCTTTTTCATGCCGACATATTTATTTAACATTCCAAAAGATAATTGTTTCTTATTTGAATCCTTTAAAAATTCTGCCATTTTGTGAAATTTCTTTACAAGAATTTTATTTCTTTTAATTGAACTAAGACTCTTAAAAGTGTTAAAGTCTATCCATTACTCAAAATTTTATTTATAAATAAAAAATTGAAAATTATTTAAGAAAATATCGAATTATTTATAGTGATTAGTATGATATTTACGTAAAAAGGTGGGAATAAATGAGAAAAAGAAAAAATATAGATATATAAACCATTTAAGCCTCATACGATGCTTAGAGTTCATAGTTTCCAAATTTGTTTTGAAATTATAGCTCTGTATCACGAATCGAGTTTTTTTCATTTAACATGATCACTTATGTAATGGTTTGATAACTAAATTTTGACCTCATTTTTTAAGAGGTAGTAATTTTTTCTACCTATTTTTTGGCAGTTATTCTGCTCTCATTTAAAATACAGTGTGTTTACAAAAAAGCATTCAAAATTTGAATAGCTATTATTACAAAACTATAAAAGTTACAACCTTTTTTGTGACATATTAAATTAAAAATAACACTTTAAAGTTTATAAAATTTTAAATATATATTTGTGACCCTCACCGGAAACATAAATGATATTCAGTGGTACGATACGGTGGATAAGGAGTCTCAGAGCAAATGACGACCCTTTATCTCAATCAATGGCCTCCAAGAAATCCTGATTTAATTCCCTGTAATTTGATTCTTTGGTGCTACTTAAAAGATAAAGAGTTTTTTCCCCCACCATTATCGGCGAACATTGACGAACCAGAAACCCGAATAGCTACTTTCATTCGAACTGAACTGAAATAGCATTCTGAAAAAGTATGAGATGATTTCGATCATCGTGGATACCATTAATGTGCTTGGTAATGGTCACATTATACATACTTAATTTTATAAACTTCAGAGTGTTATTTTTGTAATTTAATTTGTTAAAAATGATTGTAACTTTCTAAAATTTTGTAAGAGAACTTGTGCAAATTCGGGGTGTTCTTTAGAAAGTATTCGCAAACATTTAAAGTGTAATAAAAATTTGCTTAAAAGGGCACCCTTCCTCCCAAACAAACAAGTGTATTTTTTTTAATCTGGTAGAGAGCTGGAGGATACTTGTGCAAAAAACACTTTACAATTGTAAATGCGCATCAGTTACAAACTTTTTCAAATATCCAATCTATAACAGGAAAAGATTTAAATACTTTTTTTAAAAAAATCTAAAAGTAAACACAAGTTTCAATGAATTCAACATATTCTTCTACGTTAATATGTTACGACTTAATCAGCAGTTATCGCAAATGGAGTAAAAGAAAAAAGTCAGATGAATGACTTGAACTTAAATCTGCGACTTTTTTTTAAAATAAACGAAAGTTAATGAGATGGGATTTGTTATAACATAGCGATGCTGTAAAACAAAATAAATTTCAAAAAAGTTTTTGTAAATTAATTAAAATGTAACCAAAGAAATCAGTTCCTCCAAAACATCCCAAACAATAAAAATGTAATAATAAAAGCTAACATAATATGATAACTCCCCCCCCCTCCCAAAGAAGCATTTTTTAAATCTAGAAAAAATAACAAGAGATTAGTCTCACGAGTAATTATTATTATTATAATATTGTATTATTTTGAAATGACGGACTATCAAACCTCCCTAAACTGTTACCTTTGGTACGGGAAGCATAATATAAAGGAAACTCGCTTTACGACTATAATTCGTTCCAGAATCTCCCCCGTCATGTGAATCTGTCATCAAGCGAAACAATTTTTCCCATACAAATGATTGTAAAATAGGATAATGCATTCCATACGGCAAAAAAATATTTTTTAAAAATACTGTATATAGCGTTTATTTAAATAAAATTATATATTGCTATAAAAATTCTGTCTCGAGAATTTACGGTGAAATCAGTACAACAAGGAAGGTAACGGCAAATGACGCTTTATCCAAGACTGGAAGGAAACGCAGGAAGCAAAATTTGGCCAAATTAACAGCCATAATCAGGAAGCACAGATAGTGGTTTTCAATCAGAGGTACGCATACCTCAAGGGGTACGTGAGGAGCGAGGAGATAAGTAAAAAGAAAACAATTATGGCTGCCGTATTGCTATGAAAGAATTTAAAAATCTTAAATAGAACTTTAAAAATAGGTAGAAATTTTTATCCATATAGTTAGTTGTGATATTTACTTTCCTATTAATATAACAATTTTGAGCCGATTTTTTGAAATTTTGGGCCCAATTTTTTTTTCTTCCCCCCCCCCAATCTTTGGGTTAATTTATTTTCTTACTACAAAAACAATAATAATAACAGCTATACAGTGAAAAATATATACATCATTTAATTTAATTCAAAGTATCCCCTTTTTGGAGAAGTTTTTGGATTCTATAATGTTTGAAGATGTTTGTGGAGGGGAGGAAGTTTGCTGGAAAAATCTTGATCGGGAATACCCTGAAAGGAACCAAGCTCTAACTGGGGATACTGAAAAAGATTAAGAACCGTTCCCCACAGTTTTCCTCAGCTTTTCTTCCTGATTTTATTACCATGATTAATAGTTCGAATCACTTTCTCTCTACAGGACTCCCGCAACGACCCTCCGGGTTCGAGTGGGCGAGTACAACATCCGCGAGAACTCTGAGGCCTTCCCCCACGAGGAGTACAGCGTGAAGCGGAAGGTGGTGAACGAGGACTACGAGCCCGCCACCTACCGTCACGACATCGCACTGCTCGAGCTCTCGCACCCCGTCGTGTACCGAAAGCACATTGTGCCCATCTGCCTACCGGAGAAACTGGACAACTTCACGGGAAGGCTGGCCACTGTCACAGGCTGGGGGAGGACCAGCTACGGTAAGCTATTTCATTTTGCTTATTTGATGGGGAGATGAGAATTGCATTTGTTGATACTTCTAACTTGATTGATTGATAGTTTATTAAATATGCAAAACGGGGACTGATGGCAACGGTCCTAGTAATATTGAACCTCAGTTGAAGGACGACACCTGTGCTGATACCTCCCAGTCCAAACATCCACACCTCATCGACGGGAGGACTTGGAGCCTCGACAGATTAAATGGGCATCGACCTTGATATTGGGCAGGCCTTTACTGGCAACAAATACTTGAAAGATGCAAATGAAAAGGAAGAATTCGAATATTATGTACAAAATAGCAGTTCAAACCAATGGGTTGCTTCTATTGAATCTGCTCCAGAGTAAGCGAAGACGGTCGGGAAAGTGAGATTTAACATGCATCAGTCCCGCTACGCTACGAGTATTTAATAGGATCAGGACTTGAACACATAACTCAATGGAAACAACGCCGAACGTAAACTTGTTACCACAATCACTCGTCTACCACAGCCGATTGGTATTTCTATAGCAGGAATATGATAGAAATAATCATTTATTAGAATAGGTTGAAGGACCTAAGCCGATGTAAAAGAGAGTTTTGAGTTGATTCGATGGAAAGAATTATTTAATTAATTAAAATCTAATTAAAAATGGAATTAATAGTTTTTATCTGATGCGATAAAATGCATTTTTCTCCAGTTTGGTGTAGATTTTAAAATGCGTGACTGAAATCCATGTACTTTTCCTTTCATCCCACCCACTCCCAGACGGACTTCAAAATGTTGTTACACATGCATCCAATCAGGACAGTTTTCCATGGAATGAGAGACACCCACATAATTACGTGTCCCATACCACTATTATTTCATTAGCACTCTTGACTCGAATCCAGTTGAAAATAGGACTTCTGTGTCTCTGCCGGATGAGCAAAGAGGGAAATACTAGAAAATTCCTTCTTCCAGAATGAAGTTACAACATTTCCATCCTACAATTATAGTCACAACACTCGAAAGAAATACAGGGTTATTCAAAAATGAATTATCTGATTTCAGAATTCCCTATTTTGAAGAATAAACGACACAGAATGATAAGAAATATATGAATACAAATGGAAAATGTGGAAGTTTTATTTTGTAAACAGTAGATGGCACTCTCATGTTCTTCGTGAAACTATTTCTCGAAAACTGTTTTAGAAGCTTTCACGGAGCTACCTTGCTGTTGGATCGACCGCAGTGGTCCAGATGACTAGATATTACACAGCTGGACATCCAAGTCACCTGATAGGGACCCAAGAGATATTTTTTTCCTTTTGGGTGTATGTAAAAAGATAAAGTGTATGCACTACCTTCACACACAAATTTGTATGAATTAAAACAACGAATTTCTGCTGTTGTGCAATCAGTTACCACTGACACTATACAACGTGTTTGGCAGGAGTTTGCATATCGAATGGACATTATATGTGTTAGTAAAGGAAGTTATATTGAACACTAGTTAAAATAAACTTCCAAATTTTTCCTTTACGTTCGTATATTACTTATCCTTCTGAAAATGTAGCGTTTATTTATCAAAATGTAGCGTTTTGAAATCGGATTATTCATTTTGTATAACTTTGTATTTATATTGGAAATATGTTTTGATTATGGAAAGAAGGAGGGAGAGAGAAAGTAAAACACGCATTTAACTTTCACTCCGGAAAAGTGAGATTCAACAATTTCAAATCAATACAGCAAAAAGTGAAAGGAAATGATTTAGGAAAACACATGAAAAAAATTGTTGGAACTACTTTCGCCTAATATTGAGCAATGACGTGGAAATTTCGAAATTCTTTCAGATAGAAAAATGCCTCAAATTAATATCATATTTTGACTCCTCTACCACATTGAATAAAACACATTTCATAACACTACTTAATTTTATTTGAATCAATTCACTTTTTCTTGCATAAAAATATATTCTATATTTTATCTCTTATAGTGTAAAGGTAAATGATTTCAAATTTCATATGTTAAAGAGGGAAATTGAGAAAAAAAAATGATAAAAGTGCATTCAATGTATCTAAATTTTAAGAGCGCTTTTAGATAAATAGGTATTTGCGTTGGAAGCTACATGAACCTTTATTAATTTTGAAACATGTTTTTTGCTTGAATATGTATTCCAAGTTTAGGTCATATTCTTCAAAATTAGCTGAAGACCTTTTTGATAATAATTTAATTTTTTAATTAGATTGCCTTTGATGAGATAATTTTTGTCCATTAGTTTGATTCAAATACATTTTACTTTAAAAAAAAAAAGCTGCAATTAATATTTTGGAGTTTGAAATATTATTTGAAGTACAAAATAAGCAATGAGGAAAAAAAAAAAGAAATTACCTCGATATTAATCAAAGTTTAACCTAAACTAATAGGAAAAACAAATCTTAATAAAAAAAATGTTTGATTCCTTAAGTTTTCAGATGGAAAAAAAAGAAAAGGAAGAAAGGAGAAGAGTATAATTATACATACAGGTTTCGAAGAAATGAATAGACAAAATTTAACTGTAATTGTAAGATTTCGCATAAACTTTAATGTGTGCCTACAATTTTTCCTCAAAACACCTCTTCAACTTCAAAAGATTTTGTGAAAGAATGAAAAAAAGAGGAAAAAAAGAGAGGAAAAATTATATTAAAATATTTTTTTTTATGAAAAAGAAGAAAAAGTATTAAATGTTTCTATTAAATATTTAAATTACCTCAATCATACATTTTGGAAGGGATTATGTATAGTTAAACATATTTTCAATGTTTGTAATTTTAAACTATTTTTTAATATTTTACTCAATAACTCTGCTAACAATATTCCTGACTCCCCCCCCCCTCGAATTTGATTCATAATTATTTCACTATTTCGCTTATTCGATGCATAAGGCTATCGTGCTGCCATCTATATTCAGATTGTCACAATCGTCACAAAATCACTAAAAATTTCTCTTACCGACTTCAAGGATAAAAATACAATTAACAATACTAAATTACATTCATAATTTTTTTTTAAAAAAAAAAATAGTGTAGCTACTTTTATTAGAAGAAAAGAAATTTAAATAAAAGTTTTAACTCTTTTATAATTTTGGCTGAATAATTCATTTTGAAGCTATGAATTTTAAAATCGAAATACGGGAGCTAATCTTATGCTTTGTAAAAACTCATCAATATTGTTGTTCAAGTAATCAACGATATTAACCCAATCAGCATACATACACAAAAAAATTAATTACTATTAACACTAAACAAAATCTATGCTTCGGTTTGTCATTTACATGATAAATCACAGAATTTAAAATTTAGATGCTTAGAACCTAAAGGCACTGAATTTTAAAAGTGTCGATGCATCTATAGATGAATACTGCATCTTTTCTCTATAAATCTCCTTCCGTAGGCAATCCGTACTGTTTAATGTCCTCAATTAAATATTCTCTGTTAATGAGAATGAAACTTGGTGAAAATATTTAATTTGATTAAGTTATAATAAAAAACATGTAATGATTTGAATTTCATCCCTTTCTGACGTGTCTCTAAAACTAAAATTTCACGTGAATAAAATATCTTCAAAAGTGCTTTTAATATTACAGCATTCTTTGTTTCTAATATTTTGTTTCCGACATCTCGTTTCTTTCCAAACGCTTTTAAGAAAATTTTGTAAATAGTTGAACAAAATCGTATTTATTTATAGTTTTTGAGAGAGTCCCTTCTTCCTCAACAGGTCGTCGAACACCTCCGAATATCCTACAGAAGGTGAACGTGGAGGTGATCGGGACAGACACCTGTCAAGAGTGGCTGCAGATCGCGGGAAGAAAAGAGACGGTCTACCCCACTATGATCTGTGCTGGTTATAAAGAAGGAGGCAAGGATTCTTGTCAAGTGAGTCATTTTAATGAAAGAAAAAAAAATTAAGATATACTTTTAGTTTTTCGAATTCTGGAATTCTTGTATTTAGCGAGTCTCATCCAGAGTGCTAGGCAAAGAAATTTTCATTTGGCGCTCGAAATTTCTGTAGCTATGCGGAAAATCTACTGTGCCTTTCCTCGTAAGAACTACACTTTTCGCTCTGGAATTCCAGTAAGTTCTTTTCCTCGAGGCGTTTTAACTAATGAAAACTTTGAACATCGTATATGATTCATGTTAGAAACGCTGCTAAAAAAAAATTGCGTATAGATCTGTAACTATTTTCTCGAAAATAAAATAAAACAAAAAAAATCCTAGTTGAATTTTCAATTATGAACATCTAAAAATAATGGAATTTTTTTTTTTCCTTTTTTTCATTAATTTTATTTTTATACTTTTTTTTTAAAAAAAAATAACATTTCATGTTTTTAGAATAGATACATGGTGATTTGTAGACATTCGTCCACAAATATTTTTAATTTAGTTTTTCAAAAATATCTAGTATCCTTATATATATGAGAAGGAATGTATTCAATATTCATGGAAAATTTTAATTTTTTTCTGTACTTGATTTTCTCTCTCTCTCTTTCTCTTGCGATTCTTTCTTCTATTTTGTGATTAAATGTGCATTACTTTCCTTCCTTGACTAACATCTATGATTTTAAGGCATTTTTGGACTATTTCGGAATAATCAGTGGAGTACATAGCATTTATATACATTGTAAAAGTGCATAGTGTTTGCTATCTTTTTAAATTATTGATTATTAATAGCGACTTTGTCAAGTTGTAAATAATCTTTCCAGTTTTACCTTTCCAGTGTTTAGTTTAATTCTCAATTCTTATCTTAACCGGAAGCACAAATACAATCGGACCTCATTAACGCACGGTTCGTTAACTCGCGGATTTATCTTGGCTCTCTTTTTATGAGACTCAATTATAAAGCGTCGCGTGCCGTTTCACAACAGATAACATACAACAAATGAGGAATCATGAAAAAGAAAGAAATCAAATGGTGCTTGCGCAACTAAAAATAAGCAAAAAAGAGTTAAAATTATTCATGAAATCTTCCAGTTCTCTGATCGTATGGTACAGACGGTGACTTTCGTAATAAAAGATGGAAGATAAAAATCAACTGAACGAAGATGAACAGAAGATTGTCTTTCAGACGGATCCTTTGAAAATTTGGGACCAAGAGAGAGATGACCATTTTAATATTTTTTATTTATCTTTTTAGAATTTGAATATTTGGATGTAGATTACCATTTCTCTGAAAGATAAATGTTCGAGATTGATTTTTTTTTCTTGTTAGAGATTATTTGTAAGATTTTGCCGTCTGTGAGATTAGCTGTAGTTCAACAACTTTTTATTGGTAAAATTTTAAGAGATATAAAGATTTTTTCTTGTAGATGTGATATCGTAATAATAATAAAAAAATAATGTCGACAGAGAGTAAACGTTAAATTGAAACTGACATCGATTGTTCACTTTATTCGCAGTTTAATAAACAAGAACCCCGACTACCGCCAGAGGGGTTTGACTCTATTATTGATGGGTTTTCTTTAACTCGCATTACAGCTGTGTCTGGTTCAAAACTGTAAAAGCTTTTTCTCACATTTTAAAGCGCTCAATTGTAATGAATTTTTCTATACACGAATTTTTTGGATGACAATACGATAATTTAATTATAATGATTAAAAATTAATTGATTAAAACTAATTATTTTAAAATGGTCACCAAATTCGTCTTTTAATAGCTTATAGTTTGTTTCACTTTTAATTACATGTAGTTGATATAATATTCAATTTAATTATTTACCGCTTGCTTAAATTTTAATTACATTTAGCTAATTATGTTCAATTTAATAACATAATTTATGGTTTGCTTTAATTTTAATTGCATGTAGCTTAATTGATTAACATAATGCTTAATTGAACTAAAAAGATTTCCGTATTTATTTTGGATGATAAATTTAATAAACGTGAAATAATAAAATGAATTATTAAAACTAATTTTTGAATAAATTTAATTTGACTCAAAGTTCCCTTTTGCTCTTAAATTTTAAGGCATAAAAAATTATGTTACACAAAGTGTTAAGTTTGAAAGAAAACCCATGTTATAAAAACTCGTTTTTTACTGGAGTTATTTTATAAAAAAAAAGTGTCTTCATATGTTTCATATAATTTAAAATTAACCTTAACATATAGATTTCTTCTCTAGGGAGACTCGGGTGGTCCACTGACAATCAGAGAAGATGGTCGAACGACGCTCATCGGACTGGTTTCCTGGGGTGTAGGATGTGCCAGACCTAACCTCCCCGGGGTCTACACAAAGATCACAGAATACCTGGACTGGATCCGGATTCATCTCAGGTCATAGCATCACGCATTTGAGTCCACTTCGCGCATCGTACTTTCACCAAAGGAAACACACAAGTGTCGATTTCCTGCCAGTAGACATTTGGTGACTCGAAAAAAAAAAAAGAAAGAAAGAAAAACTCTAGGGCTCTTTATCGCTTCGTGATCATCAAGTTCCTTACGTAATGACGAAATATGATTTTAGAATATGGTTGATGCTCGCTGTAATCTTTTAAATTTGACTCCTTTTTTACTGCAATTCAGAATAATACAAATAATTTTGACTGCAATAAATGAGAATATTAATACTTTCGTCCTTTTAATAAGAAATTCAATTTGAAAAACGCTTATTTTAAAGTACAAAATGTTAAAAATGTAAGATGATAGTGTTCTTCATTAAATATTCTAGTTAAATTAACATTAATAAATCGGATAAATTTCAAAAATTCCCTTCACTTTTCAGCATTTTATGGGATGCAATATCAAAAGATATTTTCTATGCCTTTTGCATACATTAACTTCACTTATATTAATAGATAGAATGTCATTTTTGTGAGCTCCACGCATATATATATCTCATTGAAGAAAGATCCTGAGAAGATTAAATTATTTCATTTAAAAAGTATAAAGGATTGGAACATAAAATAAAGTGGAATATTAAATCATATATCTATACACATACAGAATCAAATATTTCACTTTCTTTTTTACAGCATTGGTATCAATTCTAAGACTGATATACATTGTTTGAGAGCGTTTTTACAGTCAGCACAAACGAAAGAAGTTTCGTCATATCTTATGACTCAGTGTTTCAATTCACAATTTCCTGTGTACATATTTTGTCTACGTGATGCTGTGATTGTCCTGTACATATTCTATGGATTGTGCAACAATAGCTTCCATTAAAGAATCACAAATGACGTTTATGTGTGACTTTTCAAGAAGCTGTCAAGACTTTATGTGTACAAAATAAAATAATGTTTGAAAAAATCGCGATTATTTTCAAGGAGATTAATGACATTTCTTCTATGCTGGTCAACGAGATGTCAGTTAACAAATGTTAACTTTCTGTAAATTAGATGCCAAATAACTTCTGTTTCAGCTGGTTTGAAAAAGTTCACTTAAGGAAAAAAAAAGTTGTAGTGTTTATTTTCTTCAATTCGTTCAATTCTGCCTATCTGAGCAGAAATGAAAATAGCTTTTTCTGATCTAAAATATAAATAAATTTACTTTTATGAATTGAATAAATGTACTTTAATACGACTTGTTTCCTTCTTTGACTTTTGAATATTATTTAAATTTCTTATAATATTTTTCAGGAAAAAATAAATAAATAACATTAAAAATCTAAGCATTATACATGAATAAGTCATTTTGAAGTATAAAATAAATTTTAACTTGTTTTACTAAGAGTTTATATTTTCCAATATGGTTGTAAACACTTTCAAGGATAATATATGTAATTTTTTTTCAGATCCTAGATTTAAAAAAATATTGATTGATTACATATTAAATTGAATCGTATTTTTCAGTTAAAAATTTGTAATTATTCAGTTATCTGCTAAAAATAACTCAGGCTTCAACTGTAACACATGTTATTCCTTTTTCTAGCAATGTATATTAATATGTAGAACCAAGAGAAAGAACTAAATGATAAACGCTTATCTCTCTCTCACGAGATGTAGATAATTATCAAATAAACTGAAATACGGTAAAAGGCTTCAAAAACCTTTGTTAATGAGATCGAAAACAGAATAGTTTGAATGTGGTTATTAGATCAAATGTACATAAACCGAATGTTTTCAGCGTAATATTAAACCATTCCTAGGCGTAGGTAAGATTTTCAGAGCCAGGGGGACAACAAAAGATTTCAATCCTCCTCCTACTTACCAAAATGCAATGGGAAAGGGAAAGAAAAAAAATTAATGTATTTAAAACAATAGTATTTTAAGAAATCTTTTCCCTTTTTTCATTTTAAGTAATTTTAAATATTTTAATTTCTTAAATCCATTTTTATGTGGATATTTTCAAAGTTCTGCTAAATTTATACAAATAGAATGAAGTAAAGTAATATAGACAACAATGGTAGTTCGAAAATCTAATTAACCTTAAATTATTTTTCAAATATAATGGACCCTAGAATTGGCGTTATAACATTGCAAAAATATAAACATTACATTGAATATAGTATAGAGAGTTTTACCAACAAGCTTTTTTGCATTCCAATTCTGATTTTGTTATCTATTCTTTTTTTTTCTTTTAACTTTCATTTATCTCCCTTAACATAACATTCTTTCAATTAACTTTTGCTTTTAATCCTCGGATAAGAATAGACTTACAACTTTTTTTACTAATAACAGCAGTTCCTTTTATTCTTTTAAGTCCTTTCACGTTACCTTGGTGATGAGCACAGATTACTTTTAGCACATAAAATCACCTTGTGATCTTTATTCTCGAATGTCAACTCGCATTCATACACCCTGATACTGAAGGGGCAGGGTTAGTGACATCTTACACTCCGAAATTACAAAACGCCCTCTACAGGCAGGTGTTGACATTGGAGATAAAAATAGTAACATAATAATCTGAAAATGAAATTAGTATAAAGTAAAAAAAATAGTTTGATGCACACACAGAATTCTTTAAATGTATTATTAACTTCAAAGAAAAGATTTCCTACCCTTTGCTGCAGCAGATTTATCGATTACTCGCAGTTCATCAGAATGTTTGCTCTGGGAAACCTATCCCTCCACGCTCAGCAAAGCCAGGCTGGCAACCTTTCTTGTGCTGTGGGCGATCTCAGGTTGGAAAATATAAGTTCTAATTTACTGAAAGATCTTTCACAAATGGAGATGGAGGCTCTTCGGCGTTGATGGTTATCAAACCTTTGAAGAAGGAGGAAGTTCATGACCTTGAGATGCCAGCTGCTTTTTTGAACCCAAGTCCATTGGATCCGAAGAAAAGTTGACAGGTCGCTTTTTGCTGCGCCTTTGCCAACCAATCTAAGAGAGACGTCTCCGTCGGGATGGTTGTTTAAGCGTTTTCCAGACGTTTTTGTTGAAGAGAGCTGCTGCATACTCCTCTTCCAGTATCACCATGATGACACGAAGAGAAACATTAGTATTTGTGGAGAAGGTTGTTTTTTCAGCCATTACTGAAATTGATTACATCCCCTTCCAATTGGATTGAGTTTTGCGTGGAACAGTTTTCCCTTTGGCGTCATCGGCTGTCTCTAGTCGAGTGTTTTCGTCGATACTTGCTCCGTAGATGCAATATCACTAGTTGTGATATGTACAATTGTCTTAGACACACAAAGGCAGATGTTTTGCATCGGGTCATATCTAGGTTACTGCCATCTAGTGTTCAAGTCCTGAGTTACTAATTCTGTGGGTGAGATGTTTTCGACCCCTTGTGAGGGGGGGGGGTAGTTTACTTTGGAGTGCCGACGACTTTTCGAACCCTGGTCCATTTGGTCCGAAGAAGGAAATTGATCGTTCAATTTTTGTTGCGCCTTAACCAATCAGGCCAAGAAAGACATCCCTCTCGGGCTAGTTATAAAGGCGTTTTAACTTCTGTCTTTGCAGTTGAAAAGAGCCACTGCACTTCCAACACTCAGTATAATTGAGTATGCGAATGTTTTTATTTGCTTTCTAGTGCATTTAAGGACCGAAACACACATCATTCTAAGATTTAGCCCCTGAATGTTGTGCCTATGACAGAGAACCACCCTTGCCCCATCCCAACGTATATCTTGTTACCTTTTAGAGTATTGGACTCTTTTCCATAGAAAATGAATGATGAAGTTATTGTGTGATTAGGGTGCAAGAGCCAAATCTGGTGAGGCCACTTCAAACATTTCCTTAGAATACCACTAGTTTAAGAGTCTGTAGAAATATTGATGGCAGATATCGTTTGCAGACTCTGTTCTCCAAAATAGACCAGAGCTGCCGAATAATATTGTTACGAACCCGAGATAACGCTTTCCCACAGCGTTACTCTTACTAGGAAAACAGATAATTACAGAGGTTTCATTAGTCAGCCGAAGAAAGTTTAAGCAATAACACTTTAAGCTTGACGAAAAATTTGACTTCTATTTTGGAGGTGAGAAAATTGGTGACTTTAGCGACAAAAGGATGATTCTATAAAATGCTGGAATCTTGGAAATATATCGAAAGGGAGGAAAGTTACGGACTTTTTCCTTAATTTTCCTTGTGTCATCACACCTGGTCAGAGTTCTTATAAATAGCGAAGAGATGCGAAGCCGGGGAAATCGATATGAAAATCGACTGGAAGCAGTCGGTATTAGGGCTTAACAGAGCTGCTGAGAAATTGTCCATAGTGTGACCAAGGGAATCTACGGTAACGGCCTGTACCTACCGGAGAATCTTCTGGGAATTGTCGAAGTCTGCCTTGGAAGTGTGGATATTTGTCCGTAGTGCGAATCAATAATCTGCCAAGCTGAACATTGCTGATACAACTGTGACTGTCATTAAGAGTGCTGTTTTTGTTCCTGTAACTGTTTCGCTTATCAATACAAGTGCTGTATTCCAGTTTGGGCTGTTTCTATCCAAACTCTGCAAACTCTATATGACGTCTTATTCTGAATATTTTCGCATAAAGCGTCATTTGCCGTTATCCTCCGTGTTGGACTGATTACACTTCCACCTACGTATGATTAAATTTTTGTAACAATACTGAATGTACGAGACTGGGACAGCAACTGAGAAGAGTGATTTCATCTATATATGCACTCCAAATTATTCTGAATAGAATGAAATGCTATCTATGAGAGCGATGATTCATTAAAATCAAATGACTTTCAGGATATTTGACAATCGCATCAGTCAGAAGGGACTTTGGATTTGCTGCTCGGTCAAATACGAAGGGGTTATATAAAGTTTTAATTATTACTAAGAAATAACTGTTATATTCGGATAACATTTATGCAGGATATTTAAGGATCCTTTTGTACATAATGTTGTAAATAACAACTATTCATAATGATTGTGGTTTTTGTTCAAGATGGGAATCATAGAATGATTATGGTATAAAAAAGAGTATGATCTACTGAGTTTTACAATGACGGCCTTCGATAGGTCAATAAACACTAAGAGAAATAAGTAACTTTGGATTGTGCTTATGTAGAAAAGTCATTAAAATAATAAATAAAAAATCAGTTTCTATCTCAATTATTTTAGTTATAATTAAAAGTTTACGAAAAAAATTTGAACTTAGCAATACCGAGGGTTAGTTCAATCTACATTTCCCTGAAAACAAACGAATTAGTTTTAATTGATGTAATTTACGTTATGTACATATGGACCATTTAATATGCAGAATAAACTTTATCCATCTCTCTTTCTGATGTTTCTTAGTAATTTAGAAAGTACCCCTAGTATTTGTTGTTTGTGTAGTTCTTTCTAAATCTAATGTTTGACACAGGAATTATGAATACTGATTGAGTTCAATGTAGAATTGTTTTTAGTTATCTTTTTTTAATTCCACAATCATCTTCGATATCTGAATTTCTCTCTCAATCAGTGTTCGTTTCTATTAACAGTTATATTTGACAAATTATATCTTTTCTTGTATGCGGTCATGATTTAAGATACTGTGCGTCGTTTGTCCGTCATTATCCAGCTCTGGTGCCCTATCTCAATGTAATATACTGAACAAAAACTACTAAACTCCAACTGAAGACACTCAAGAACGAAACAGATTATTTATTTGTTATCACTGTAGAGTACCTAAAGTCACTCTCCCTCGATTGTCGACCCAAACCACAATCTTAGTTTATGATTTAAATAAGATCGTATTTTGCAAGTTCACTCGTTCTTATTTCCACAACTCTCATCGACGGTAATTACGCAGCTTGACATTTTTTAGTGGAACTCTTTTCAATCCACAAAACTTATAGAAAAATTTCAATCAAAATAACATCTGTCAGCAAGTCTTTATCCTCTATCTCCCTTCATTTTCTTTAATTGCATCGCAGTTATATATCGTCATATCCACCATTTCACTTCTATCTTCGTCCAATTTACTTCATCACGTTTTCATTTTGATTGGGAAGAAATCACAATTTTATACAATTCAAATTACTATAAAGTCTCTGAGGTTAGTGAAAATAAAATCGCGAATAGCCCTACGTCACAACTGTAGCTTGAGAAAACCCCCCAATTTTAGCATTTAAAATAATACTGTGCTTCTAATAGACCGAAACAATAATTTGTCCTTTCCGATGTTTGGCAGGGGGAATTTTTTAAATTCTTACTATCAGCTCACATTCTCCCTAAATATATCTTGTTCAAATTTTCAATTGTTAATGAAATACTTTTTATTCATCCACTCAAGTTCAAATACATTTTTAATACTTGTAATGGATGACACTTGATATTAATACAATTTTTTCAAGTATTAATTCATTAGTTAAATTTAATTGGGGAAAATACAGTTTAGCCCAACCACTTGGCGATATTTCAAAAATTGCCAAACTTGGCAGTTTTTTTAGCTGAACGTTAAGTTCACGAAGTGGGCCAGGGTAGCCACATTTGCCAAAATTCCGCCAAATAATTCTTGTCACCTAGGGTGGTTGGGCTAAACTGTATTCCAACTATTTAATTTACCGGATGAATGAAGAAACAAGCCAATATTTCTACTATGTCCTTTGTCTTACAATGGCAAAGTTCTTCATGCCTTCGAATCGAATCTCGTCGGCGCATAAACCTCGTCTTATCAGAAGGTCGTATTATCTGCGGAAATATATGATAATAAAAACATTAGAAAACTAATACTTCTGTGTAGCAAAAAACAGAAAAAGAACTAAAATTTTAAATAAAAATTCCCTTCGATCGGTCAGAAATTAAATGAAAATAGATTGAAAATGACAGTTTATCAACATCATAAACTTTAAAAAAAAATATTGGATCCAACCTAAAATTTTTGACTAAAAATTGAAGTGTTGCGTGAATGTAAAGTACATAGTTAGACAGTCGGTGTACACTCAACACTTTAATTTTGAAAAATTCTCAACTGAATTGAAAAATCACTTACTTTTTTTTAATTTATGACGACGATAAAGTGTTATTTTCGTTTCATTTAATTTCTTATTGGTTGAATGAAATTTTTTTTGTTTTTCTTTTTAGCTCTTTTCTTACTCTTTAGCCCCATAGAAGTGTTAGATTTAAAGTACACACATATAGACTGACTTTCTACATTTTCAAATACATTTTAGTAAATTTATTATTATTATATATTTTTATTTGTAGTTTTATTTTTGAATATTGCCTTGTCAACCAAAATGAGCATATGAGCAAAATTACAAGGGTTCTATAGCGCCTTGTAATCGGGTGACAAATTTAAGAAAAGATTAGTGCCAAACTGGTACATAGCGCAAAGTATAATAAGAAGTGTAGTAAAAAAACACTACAAAAAAAATAATAATGAATATGAACATTTATGCAACTGGATAGAACTTGACTCTACTGGCAAAAAAACCACTTACCAATTATAGCATAATGCTGGAGCTAGGGAAGTGATTACAATAGCCCATTCACGAAAGCATACTTATTTACAGCGGCACAAAAAAAATCTATATTAAAGCATTGATGAGAACGAAGCAATGATACTTCCAATATAGTCAAAGGGACGTTATAGTTCTAAGGAGCATTTCGTTAGGCTTTACGCGTATGCACAGCCTGACTTTGCATACAGCAGTCTATTTTGATCTGACGGGGAAGAGAACAATAAATAAGGCATTGATATCCAACAATTCCCCCCATCACAATGCTTATTTCGGTTACAAACATAATTATACAATTTTTCTAATAAATATTAATATGCCTTAAAGAATAATATAAACACATGAACACACACACACACACACATATATATGAAAATATTACTCCCAGGTACATGTTAACCCAATTAACTTCATATGTTATTATTATTGCTATTCAAACATATTGTTAACACATCAATAGGGATTTAATTAGGCGGTAAATATTTTAAATTGAACAAAGCATTTTTATTTATTTCTCGTGCAAAATGTCAAACGTTAATTTATTTAGAAACAAATAATATACAAGGTCTTACACAAGTTTTAGAGATGATTGAGTTTTCAATGTATTAGTCTCTTGTTGAGAAATTTCACTGAGAAATATTTGTAGGTAAAGAGTCTTTTGCAGCTTCGGAGAGAATCATATATGGTCTAATACTGGGATGCTGTACTTGGCTAGTAACCTCTTGGCAGAAAATGCGGAATGAGCCGGCGCTTTGTCTTGGAAAAATTTGCTATTCTGATTCTTCGTCAATTCCTAGTCCAGATTACGGATTTTTTCGATGTAGAGAACTGTTTTTGACGAGGAGACGGGAGTAAATTCTCTTCAATGTCTTTATGGTCTTCTTGAAAACGTTTAAACTACTCAAAAGCATGTGTACGTTATAAACACTCATTGCCATACACTTCTTTCAATAAATTATAAGTTTCAGAAGCGGTTTTTCCACGTTTCATGTGTGTGTCACTTATCCGGTGAGAAACAACAACAAAAAAAACAACCTAACTCTAATGCAAGCGATAACGAAGGCTATGTGGATTTGTTAACAGAAACGAGAGGAAGTGCATCTGAAAGAGAAGGCTGTGCGCTAAACAGCTGACGGTTGCTGGTATTTGGCGCATGGGTACTTCTTCTGTAGCAGAGTCAGTTTCGTTATTTAATAGCCCCTCCTCTTTTATTCAACACATATGCTTTCTGCAAGAATACTTTGAAATATCACATACTTGTCCTGATTTCAAAAAAAAAAAAAAAAAAGAATTTATTTTTGAAGTTGAATTCTCGATGATCTTGCTAGGTGAGCGATTACGAATGCAAATAGAACAATTTATTGCTTCCGCCCAGAAGTTGGAATTTGAGAAACTGGTCATTTCAACTTCAGTGTGTGTTTGTGTTCTGCTGCTTAGTTTTGCTGAGTTGTCATTAGAGCAGATTTTTCTCATCGGTCCAAAACTGGGTTCGCCGTGTGTGTCTTCCCCACGGGTGTCATAAATAGAGTCAACATGTTAAAGTTGAATTTTTATAATTCGGTTTTCTAGGCTTAGCTTTCAAAAATCGGATTTGACCTTTTGTGGGCCGTCCTTCATAACTTCAAAGTTTTTGTTTACTCCGACAATTTATCATCAATATTGCTATTACAGAGTACCAGAAATGAATCGGCTTTTATTGATACCATTAAAGAAAAATTAGCAACTTATTCTGATTTTTACAACTTACACTGGGTTCGGGTCTACGTAGGAGATTATTGCAACGAAATTGCCGATTTCTTTGCAAAGCTCGCTAGCACTTATGGTGAGAGAATGAATGTCCCTGTACCTTGGGTCTCAAACAGTTATGACTTTAAGAAATAAGTTTCTTTCGGACTGGGAGGTCTGGTGGTCAACTTGTAATACTGGTATTCGGGTTCAGTCCCATATTCTTAGACCAAATCTGAGTTTATATACGAATTCTGGTTTTATTACTTGATTCTTAACTGGTCACGATCTTCATTCCTTATTTAAATTGTTTTAATTTAAAAAATACAAATTAATGTCTCTGTCGCTTTGTTGGAGATGCTGACCACTTCGTTTTCTCTTGTCCTTTTACGGGGGATTTTCATTTAAAACGTCCTGTTGTTGAAGCGAAATCTATTTGGCTAAGGTCCATGTGCGAAAATCCCTATTTGCATTCTAAGCTTAAATCCTGTATTCTTACGGCTCATAAGATTACCCAACAAATTTCTTAATTGTTTCAAATTTTTATTATATTTCCTAATATTTAAATCTTCTCTTATTGGGTAGCTGTAATTGTATACTTTGTATATATGTTCATACCTTTGCCTAACACTTCATTTTTGTCCACGAGTTTGTGGACTCTTTTGTATTGTGCCATTTAACCTGTTATGCGTCTTATTTCTGGAAGAAAATTCCAACTTAGTTTCTTCTTATGTTTCTGTCATGTACATAATCTTCTGTGTAAATACACTGTACACTTTATTTAACTTTGATTTTGAAATTATGTAAAATCTATTGTTATTTTGTCAATAAATGCTGATTGCGGTGGTAATTGTCTCTTGGGAGCCGCTTTGCAGCTCTAAACCTTTTGGATAAGCTCGGTTCCCTTTAGTATTCTGCCAGTCGCCCTCTATTGCTTCTATAGAGACGTCAATAAAACCAAAATTTTTCAAATCTAAAGCAAACAAAAGTATTTTAATATATGAAAAACAATTAAATTAGTTGAGAAATAAATAAAATTTAAAAATCATATCTATTTCTTAAGGTACTATCCAACAGGAAGCTACACAGAATACAAATTTAATACAAACGAAACAATGTTTTATCAAAAAATTGTGTTTTTAAAGTATAGATGAAATAATGAATTTGAGATACTAACTGATAAAAGGATTATCCAGCTCTTCAAGTGCAGTATTTAATTCAATGATTTACCAGATTGCAAAAAGTTGAACAAGTTCTAGTTTGTCAACAGATAATTATTATCAGTAGAGTTTCGGTAAAAAATGTCGATTGATTGATTGGTTTTTGGAGGGATGTAGAGAAACAAAGACTATTATCCAACAATAATCAAATAGTTAGCAAGCGCAAGTCATACGACACTGATTGCTCAATCTGAATTTCTTATATACCTGACATTTATTAAAAAGTTAACCAAGCATATTAAAATGTGCATTAAACACATATGATTTAACATGCAATAAGGAAAAGAAAGAAGGGTGAAGAGATAGGATATTGTATGTGATATATAGGATAAAATAATGTTTTTTAGATTTTTAATATGTTTTTTTACCTTACAATCGCCTCCGTAAATGATTCTACTTTCACACATTTATGCTTCGTAAATCTCGAGTACTTGAGGTTAGTAAGTATAATTTTTTTTTTATTTCTAATAGTTTTTAATAATTGTAAGTGGATTACTATATCATTTTTATTTGATTTTTTTTAAAAAAAATTTAAAACATTTTTATATTATAAAGGTTAGGAGTTTAAAGAAAGAAGAAAAGGAAGGAGAAAGATGTATAGCAAATAAAACTCAGCTTGATTTCTAGGGAGTGGAATTGCTCTTATGTGGTTGAATAGTTTTGAGGAGGGGAGAACTGTGTTTGGGGTGTTAATTACAGTTAGGTTAGGATAAATCGAAAGTGTTTCAGTTGGAATGCTTATGGTTACGGAGAAATGAGGTGGTAATAATTATAGCTAGTTTGATATGGTAATGGATGGATTCCTTTGTTAAGTGCAAATAAAACCTGGGCTCTAATTAGTGGATTAGTATGAGAAAAAAAAAATGTTTGAAAAAGAAGCGTCTGGATAAGTAGTTGATGAGTCTATTAATTTGATGGATTTTAAGATCCTTGCGCATGACAGAATTTATATCAAAACAGGGAGAGTTAATTACTTTTCTTTGTAATTTGTTTTGCAGTGTTTGGATTTTTTTTCATTGTGTGTGGGAGAGCCGCTTCGCCCTACACGGGAAAAACGTATGATAGAATTGGTCTGATTATTGTTTGTCTGATTTGTTGAGAAGAAATTTAACACTTTTAAAAGATGCTTTTCATTCAATAGGTATTGAACTCAAATGAAAATATTACGCTAGATTATGTGTAGAAAAATAATGCAATCGAAAATACTTAGTAAGTGATTGATGATTGAAGGTGATTGATATGTGCGAACAGTAGTATTTAAAACTTATAAACCTTCTCCAAAACTCGTTATCAGCAAGTAATTATAGCAATATTTCTCTAAATAAGCAAGAAAATTCAGAAAGCATTATAAAATAAAATTTATAAAAAGTGGACGAAAAAGTCCCTAAGTTAAAATTTTTAGGACGCCTATTATATTTACAGCTCTTAAAAAAAATTTCGAAAACTTACATTAAAAGTGACAAAAACTTTTTAGAATGCTAAAATTCTCCTTTGAGAAACATTAAATTGGAAAAAAGGAAGGTGCCTTTATCCAATTTTAGATCATTGTTTTGCTTACAAAGTAGATCTTGTCCATAATAAAGCCTGAGGGTAAAATGGTCCATTTTATCAGTTATTGTCTAAAATTCGCGAAGTTCCATTAATTTTTATACTTTAATATGCATTTCACTTGGGTGTTATTTAATTCGAATTGGTATAAAATGTTCTAAATGTTAAACAGAATATGATATAATTTGCCTTCGATTAGCAATATTCTCAACATTTATTTATGTTTCATCGTACCATTTATTGTTTTTTTTTCCATTACAGAACTAAATTTTTTTATATACTAACTTTTTAATGAGCATAAAGTTATATATATGTTTTTATAACTTCGAAAACATAATTGATGCTCAACATCAAAAACCTCAATAAGCAAAGTGTTACACGTTTTAGCAGATTTGGGCATGATATTCCTTGACTGAAGTCATTCGCCTTACTTTCCATCTGGTTAACTACTTGACTTCTTAGGGGACATTTGATTGAACTAACTTATTAAAAAAAAAATTGTAAAGATTAGTTTTCTTTTCCATTTCCTATATTACTCGGGATTTTAGCTTTTTAAAATGTTTTTATATTTAAGTGTTTTTACTTTCGAATTCTAATATTGTATTAAACATGTCAATCCACGAGGAATGCCAGATATTAAATCACTTCAGATCAGTTCTCGTTACATTTGTGTACAAGCTGAGAAGAAAACATAGTTTTGATTTTTCTGCCTGTCCGTTGGTTATTTTCGATTGCACTTTATTTGGGTGTTAAATGTGTTCTCCGGTTGTTTGTGTATGGGTTCGCACTTAATTAATAGCTTAATGGTAGTATCTTACAATCATGGGTAATACCGTTGCTCATAGTTTTTTGCGTTCTGGTCTTCCTTTGAAAAGAAAAGCTCATACACTTGATCATGAATTACAAGAATCTGAGGACGAAGATTATATATCTACACCAAAAAGGTATGGAAGCCATCAACAAAAAACTATTTCATGCTAATCATCTAATATTATATGCCTTATGTATGGAATATTCCAAATACGTCTTCAATCAACCTAATTCTTCTGATTTTATAGTTTTATGTATGGAATATTCCAAATACGTCTTCAATCTACCTAATTCTTCTGATTTTATATATAATAAATGTGTATGTATTTTGTAAAGTCGTACTATATTTTCTGTTCATTAATGTAATTATTTGACAAATACTTCGCTGACTTTATTGCACTTATTTATTTAAAGTAATTAAAATTTGTGGAGTGTTGATGTTTATTTTGACAGTTTTTTTCCTTTCTTGATTGTCATATGTAAATCTTCATACAAAACTCTTCTATGCATGTTTTTTTTAAATGTAATTTAAGTTCATTCATTATGCATATTGAATTTTTTTTTATAAAGCTACCGAACACAAAAATAATTATTAATGCATTTAAAATCTCTCCAGTCATATCTTTTTTTATAAATATTTTGCTTCAATAATAATCATATAAGTAACTTGCTTGCACAGTATTAGAATTTCATATTTTTAAATTTAAAACTATTTTTGGAATATAAATGATATGTGCTTACAACATCAAAATATACATTTCCCCTTTCCTTAAAAAATTGCTTTTAGTATATTTATACTTAAAAAAATTAATTGAACAGAACAATTGCGATATTAACTCTAAATATCTTTTTTTTTTTTGCTTCATAACTTTTCTACAAAAAAAATACATTAAAATACTGATATTGCAACTTTTTATTTTCTTTGCCAAATTTTTTGAAAATTTGATTTTTAGCTTATTAGGAGACAAATGAAATATAATATAATTATACAGCTAAATATGAAATAAGAAAGAACACAAAAAATATATTCTGACATGAAAAGTAAATATTAACCACAGGTTTTCTTCAGCATCAAAAGTTTTTTTAACTGAAATTTCCTTTTTTACTTCACATTCTTGACTACTTTTTGAATTTTATACATATTTGCATTATGGAGAAGGGAAGGGGGAACATTCTGGTTGAAGTGCTGTTTGGGCCTACCACCAGAAAACTCAAAACCTTAAATTTTGTAATAATTTTTCCCATCAGAATTACTTGAATTTCAAATTTAAAGCATTGTACTTTTATAAATAGCTAATAGCTGAGATATCTTGAAGAAGAAAATAATTTGAATCTAAGGGACTCGTGAAAAATACTGATACCATTAAAAAAATTCTGAGGAATTTCTGACATTTTGTTTGTCAAATGTGTGTTTTATAATCCAAAATTATAAAATCTTGTAACCATTGCAAAGGAACAATTTCAAGTTCGATGATAAAGGCTTTTTGTACTTAACTCTACACTTTGTATCACTTTTAAATTATTTAATAGTAGAAAACCTTGTAATTTGTTTTTTACAAAATTGCATTTCAATAAACTTAAAAAGAAATAATTTTTAATAACAAGATGTCAGATATATTAAAGAACATTGTAAATTTTCGAAATCTTATTTTTCTGGATATGATTAATAATTCTATTCAAATGTATTAAACATGTATAAAATTAAAAAGGATTTTATCCTGTTGTTATATAGATTCATATTTAATAGCAATGCTCCATAATTTTTACTTTTGGCCAATGAATTGTAACTTAGTAAAGTAATAATAATAATGTAATAAAATTTATCCACTGTTGAATTTTATTTTCTGTAATTGTAATTCCACACTATTTTCACTATATGGTTTATTTTTGACATTCTTATTCTTCAATGAAATGAACATTTTTGAAATGAAAAAGCATGTATGGTCTATAAAATCATGTAACAAAATTAAAGAATTAATTAAAATGTCCAATACAATTGTACAAAAATCTGCACTTGTACTGTCAGAATATGAAACAGTGATACAGAATGAAATTTGCGTTGTTCAGTTAGTTAGAATATATGGTTCAAATCGGGAATAGGATGTCTCCTAGGAGATTGGCAACGAAACTTGGTGACTTTCTTGATAGGTTGCCAAATGTTCCTAACTTAAGCATTGAGTATGCTTAGAATTACCATGACCTAAATCGCCAATTATCGATCCCAAAAGTTGCCAACGCTTCCAAAAGCCGCCAATCGTCTAGGGGGCACCCTATTCCTGATTTGAACCGGAATATATCTGAGATGTATAATATTGTAATTTTTTTTTTATTAATATGGTTTAATTTAAATTTAAAAATCATGTAAACTGTTCTAAGATTTTTGTGTTTAGCTTCTACCAATAATTTTTTATAGTGTTTTTATATGAAAATAGTTGTTTCCTTATGAAAGATATAATAGTACTTTTCCATTTCGCTGATGCAAGCAATAAAGTCGTCAAAAATGATACAACCGACACCAAACAGAATATGTGTTTACTGTGGTGAGTTTGCTTGGTGAGATCGGTACCGGCAAAATGGAAAAGTACCAATTTAATTTATATTGAATGTAAGAAAAGATTGCAAAGAAGCTGTTTATATTTTTTATGTTCAGGAAAAAACAAGATTTTGTACAATCATGGGAGACATAATGTTAGCTTTTAAATCATGTGAACTCCGGTTCTTACCTTATTTAGTTAAGTGTGTGAATCGTGACTGAGGAACTCTTGTGATCTTTTTTCCCCCATTGAGTTTACTGTCTTTGATAAACACAGATGACACACTTCCAAGATATCCTATTGATCCTTCTCTTTTTGTGACTTTTTCTTGTCAATAAATTTTTATCGTTTTGTTTTATGTCTAAATCACAGATATGCATTATTTGGAACAAGAGCTAGATTTGTCTCTTGTATCATAAACCTCTACTTTCACTCACTCACTAAATCAATTTTAATATTGTATGCAGTATCATTATTTTCTTAAAACTTTTGATTTTTTTTTCCTCCAATTTTCTGATCTCATTACATATGAAGAATGGAAAAAGTTTACTTTTAATCTTTTTTTTTTTACGCATTGGAAAAGTAATGAAAGCTTTGTTTGAAGATAGATTGATACAAACTTTGAAAAATATTTAACTTCAATTTAAAACTAAATTATCAAATAGTATTATTTTAAAAAATTAATACAACTTTTAAACATTGTTTTATTTCAGGCGAAAGGTGATGAGTACAACCAAATATGTCTATAAAACACTATTTGAAGAAGGACAAGGTAGTGATGTTAAAATTGCAGCTTTAAATAGAACGTGGAATCTGCATAAACTTTATTTATCACAAGTACGTTAACATAAATTTCTTAATTACTTACTAACAGGACTAAATATCCTGATCAGAGATAGCTTAACATTGTAATAATTAAATATTGTTTTAACTTGTGCAATTTTTTTTCAAACAAAATGCATGATATGCTATCATTTTTCCCTCTTTGTATTATTACTAATTTTATAATATGGAACTTTGGCTGGTTTTTATTTTGGTATCTTTCTTAAAAATTTTTAATTAATAGAAATTTTAAATATATTTACTAAATTAGTTCTGTAAGAATTGGATTTAAGAAAAAGTAAATAGTAACTTTCAGTCCCCATGAATTATTATTTACTTTTCACAGAACTTTATTGTTTATAACTTTTTCATTTTTAATTTGTATATTAAAATATGTTTAATTTCTGACAAAATTAGTAAACACCAAGTGTCACTGAACCATTCAAAATTGAATCTCATAGTTATTATTAAAATATAATTTTTCTTGTATAATGATATCTGATGTTGTATCAGAATATGTAAATCTCCTATTTCAACAAATTCATTTTGATTTTTGCTTAGGTTGTTATAATCTAAGTTCTTATAATTTTTTGTAAAGGGACTTAATGATGACTTTATTTTTAGATCCTACCAAAGTTATCTTGAAAAAAGTTTAAAATTATTTAAATGAAATCTTAGACTGTTGAATATTAATTTTAATATTTAATTAATTGTAATAATGTAATCTTCGATGTTAATTTGCTTACTTAATTAATTTGCTTTTTTAATGTTCTCCTTTTGTGATATTTTAGATGAAAATTTCAGCTTTGTTTGCCTATTTAAGTTTTAAATTGTTAGAAAGTAATTGCAGTTATCAGAATATTTTTTTTAAAATTCTTTTTGTAATAATTAAAGAAGTTGGAAGTATCAGAATTGACATAAAGATTGAATTTTTTTCTCAATATAGATTTACATTTAATCAGTTTTGTTAAATGTTACATTTTTTATTAACTTTCTTTTGTTTCATGCATTTATTTTAACTTTGAAATTACTATTTTTGAATCAAATACATTTTTGCTTTAATTGCTTTTGAATTTTTAGTCACCCTATTTCAACAGTATGTTCAATGGTCTCTGGATTGAAACTTCACAAAGAGAAATTAATATTGGAATTGAAGATGAAAATATAACAACTGAAGGTATTATTCTCTCCTTTGCATTTTAAATTTATTTTATAATTGAGTTTTACAGGAAGTTTAATTCCTCATTTTGTGATATTAACTATAGATTAAGTTGTATTTTAAAGAAATACTATTTTTAGAAAGATATATAAAGTGAAACTGCTTTTTTTTTTTATATATATAGTTTCTGAATTTACTTTTTCTTATTCTATAGTAAAATTTATCTTTGTGTATTCTTTTCATGAAAACATTGTAGCATTGCACAAAGTATTTGGTTCATTGTATCAAGATGAAATCCAGATCATGCCATTGGAAGCAGTATCTATTTTGGCCAGTGCAACTCTTCTTCAGCTGGTAAGTGTCTTTTAATTTTTGAAATAATTCTTATAAATAGCATTTTTTCAAACTTTTAAAAAATGGCTAATTTCTTTATTTTTCAAAAATTTTTAGATTTATTAGATTCCATTATTATTTTCAGGATGATTTAATCCAACAAAGTATTGAAGTTATGAAAGAAAGTATAAAGTAAGTCATATATATAATTATTTAAGCTATTTTTTGTTCTTTATATGAATTCATTGAATCCATAATTGCTCTCTTTATTTAAAGGATTATTATTCATTAGGTTTTTTATTATTCATTAGGTACCCTTTAAAATTATGGAATTTTTCTGTTTCATTAAAAAAAATATTTAAAGCTAAGAAGTTTTTTTTTCCTTCCAGGTTTAAAAATCTTATACCATAATCTAAAATTAAGGAATAAAATTAATTATTCCTTAGTTCTGAAAATGGTTTCCATCTTTAATTTGTATTACTTTCTGTGCTGTGAAAAATATAATACTTTAACCTGTAAAAACCCAATTTTCTTTTTTATTTTTTGTGATTGTTATTTTTTGAAAATATTTTGGTATTTTGTTTTATTAAATCACAAAAGACTAATTTTGTGTTCCAAATTTTAAAGAATGGTGTAAATTGATAATTATACATTTTACTCCCAATCTTTTTTTTTTTTTTTTTTTTTTTGTATTAATCAATGCTTTTTATATTTCCTTGATCAAAGAGAAAACTTGCCTGTTTATAATTTAGAAAAAAAAAAACTCATTTGTTTTGTAAGTTATCCATAAAATTATCTGGTATGTCATTGAAATTGCTCTGAGAATAAATAAGAGCAATTGAAGTAACTATCTTTATTTACAAAATATATGCTGAAGCGTTTAAATCTTCTAATTCATGGAAATTTTACCAATCTCTAAAAGCAATTTCTGTGGTTTTTTTGTGTGTGTTGTTATTGTATTCTTTCTTCTGAATTTTAGTCCCTCCCCCTGAAGCATTGAAATTAAATTCAAAAGAATTTTTGTTTAAGCTTACATTTTAGTTCAAATTATGAAGCACGATTTTGAATTAGAAACCATAAATTGATTGATTGTTTTGTGGGATATAGAGCTACAAAGACTATTATCCCAAGCCATAAGTGTCTGGATATATTTAGCTTGTTTGTATTTCATTTATATATAATTGTGGACACTTTTGGAAATTTTTATGTTTTATAACTTTGAATGCTTATAGAAAATATTACATTTCACAACATGCAAAGTTGTATATATCATTTCAAAGAGAATTTAATATTGAATTCAATTCATAAATAAAATTAAAATATTTGCAATACAAACAAAGTTATGTGTATTTTAATTCAAAATACAAACACAGTTTTAAAGTGTTTGTAATGCCTAACTTTCCTACCCACTAACTGTTTGTGATCTGGGAACTAATCAAACATTATTAACTGTCAGAAGGAGCTGACATCTTGTTTACGGTTGAAACAAGTCATTATTGTGCTTTGTTCTGTAGAAGGAAGACTGTTTCATTTGTAATCAAATTACAAGTAGGAATTATTATAAAAAAATTTAATATGTTCTCAAGAAGCTTTAGTTTTGGTTTGGTTTTATTAATGTCGCTCTGGTAGCAACACAAGGGCTATTATTAGTCAAGAAGCAATGACATCAAATAAGAGAGTAGATTGGACACCTGGAAAGAGATGTATGATTATTGTGTTACGAGAAGTGGTATTTCCTATGCTGAAATTACAAGACAGGTGGGTGATTCAGTGACTACATCTGGAGTCCAAAAGTTTTTTTTACGGTATTAGAAGACAAATTCAATAAGAAACAAAGCAGGAAAAGACCGAAAAAGGTACACCACATCAGTTGATGACAGAAGAATAAAAAGACTATGTCTCTTAGATAGAAGAATGTCATCAAGGGCCTTCAGAAGTGATCCGAATGAAGCTAGTGTTTTGGTCAATCAGGAGGAGATTCAAGAACAATCAGGAGAAGATTAATAGATGTTGGACTAAAAGGTAGAATTCCACAAAAAAAGCTTTATTTAAATTTACAGCAGCGCATAAAACTAATGCAGTGGGCAAAGGAACACATTAATTGGACAGATGATCAGTGGTCACAAGTAATATGGATTGATAAAACTATGATATCATTATTCCGTAGTAATGGGCAAAAGTATGCGAGATGTAGAATAGGAGAAGAGCTATATCTTGACTGCATTCAGACAACTGTGAAAAAACCACATTATGTTATGATTTGGTCATGCATGTCAGCAGATGGTACTGGTTACCTTCATGTCATCAATGGGATACTGAATGCTAAAAAATACATTGACACTATTCTGTAACCAAAACTTCTACCTCCCATCAGGAATCTCTTTCCCTACAACACTTCATTTATTTTTCTGCAGGACTCTGTTTCCTACCACAAAGCAAAATTTTCGTAACAGTGGTTTCGTACAAAGGGCATTGAACTGTTGTCCTAGCCAGAAAATAGTCCTGATCTCAGTCCTATCGAAAACTTGTGGTAGGGTTTGAAAGCTCTTGTCTGAATGAAGCGCTCATAAAATAAAAGGGATCATGTAATAATGAAGGAAGAGCTTAAAACTATTGTCAGCTCAATGAAACATCGATGTGAAGCTGTAAAATAAATAAAGGCTACCCTACTAAGTAATAACTTACTGCAATCATCAGTATCTAATGTACATTGATAATTATTGCTGCTTAACTCTTTTTGTATTGTAAATATTTGAATTTGTTTTTTGTTTTGAAACCAGTATTAAATGTTCTTTAAAATAACATATACAACTTTGCATTTTGTGAAACGCAACGTTTTCTATATGTTTATGAATTTCAAAAACATAAAAATTTCCTAAAGTGTCCTCAATTTTGGCCATCACTGTATATATATATTTCATATGAATATTTTTTATTTCAGTATTGATACAGTTCTGTTATATCATGAAGCAGCTGAACTTTATGGCTTAGTAGATATAAAAAATGATACATTGGATTGGTTGTACAAAAATATGGACTCTATTTCTAAGTCATCTCTACATTTGCAACAAATAAGGTATCTCTTTTTAGATTCATGTATCATTTTTTAAGGCTTCATAATAATAAAAAAAGTTATCTGCTTTTTATTGTTTGTCATAGACATATCTAGAAAATAGCTTATGGTGCATGCACATTCCTCATTTATTTCTGTTAACCTATTTGAAGCAGTCCATGGCCTAGTGTTATGCATAGGTATTTTTCAAAGTAAACTATTTCTTTTTCAAATTAGTGAAAAGAAAATTCAATCTTTATAAATGTTTAGATTGTATTTGTAAAAAAAATATATTGTGTGTTGATGGAATTAATTTATTTTTGTTTAAGTTTATTATTTTAATGAAGAGCTGTGTTTCAGCTCTCATCAGAAAACTTAAAATTTTACTTTAATAAGGTAAATTTTTGTTTTTTTTTTTTCTTTTAATAAAAGTTTATTTATTTTGTATTTCTTCCACATTAATGCTTATTTTTTATCTATTAGTATTTTAATTAAACTATTAAGTGTAAATATATCTCATGCATCTAAATTTAATCTATGTGTAATGGTATTGGTTTCATGTTAAGGGGCCGCGGTAGCTTAGTGGTCAAGGTCGTGGACTCGCGGCTGGCAGCTTTCGTTCAGCCGCCGGTTCGATCCTTGGCCACCAAAGACCTGCCGTGTAGCCAGGGCTAATGCACATTAAATCTGTTCGGGGGCCCAAAGTCCTCCTGTTGGCGTGGTGTGGATGTTAGGAGAGGGGGTACCAGCTCAGGTGTCATCCTCGTCACTTGACCGTGGTTCAAAATTACAAGGTCTGTCGCCAATAGCCCACATGTTGCTTCTGGTGCAATGTTAATAAAAAAACTAAACTAAACTAAACTGGTTTCATGTTAAAGGGAAATTTGGTTGTTTTATTATATTTTCCAATATCTGAAGTTTAAAATGTTATATTTTCATTATGTATAATTAAATATCCCTTCATTTGTTGAATATCATTAAGTCCTCAAAATATGTTTCCTTATTCTGCTAAAAAACAACTTTAAATTTAAAAGGGCATTTTTAATTCAGATGAAAAGCAAATTTATTTCTTGAAACTGTTATCTTTAATACCAGTATAATATACATCCTTTTTGAAAACGAATTTAAGACAATATTTGAACCAAATTTATGTTTGAAAATGTTATTCATTTGAAGCAATTGAAAATGAAATAAATCAATGAAATTCAATATGTTTTTAGAAGGAAGTACATAATCAAGTTGATAAAAACTATTTGGAAATAAGTAAGATTGAATGAAATTTTATCTAATTTGAATGAAATTTTATCTAATTAAACAATCTGCAAGAAGAGTTATACTTTCAAAATTGGAATCTATTATCAAGATTTTACAGTTGTATAACACTGATTACCATGAAGTATAATATGACTGAATAATACTGGTAGTCAGTAATCCAATGGACAACTATCAATTACCTACTGATATATGTATATCTAAAATTTTAATTTTATTATTATAATCATTCCTGTGAGTTCGTATTACAATTATATTATTTGCGAAATATATGCTCTCTTTTTAAAAGGTTATATTAAATAGATTACAGTGAAGTTACGAATATATTGTGTTTGGGCTGTAGTGGAACTCAAACAGTATTGTTCTTGTCATTAATTATTTAATGTTTTAATAAAATTCAAAGATGAGTTTTCTAAAAGTCAAATATTTTAAATGCATTGTGTTATTTTATTTAAATTTTAACTTAAATATTTCTCCATTTTTTTAAAGGCTAAAATACTGCTGTTATATATGAATATATATATGCACACTATGTGTTCAAAAGTATCCAAACACCTGTATGTTTTACTTCTGCAGATAAGTAACACTGATATGAGGTTGGGCAAGTTGGATTGCTGCAATAACAGATGCCACTCTGTGAGGAAGGCGGTCCTCTAGATTTATAATGTTGCAGCAGGCATTTCATGCTATTATTCTCTGGATTCAGAAACACTAAATAGCTGTGTCACAGATTTAAAGAATTGTTGCATAAATCATATTTGACATTCTAATATATTCTTAAGGGGGTCTATGAGATTCAGATCTGGGCTTTGAATAGGTCTGTCCAATTCCTGAACACCCATGTCAGCAAACCATCTCTTAGCAGGCCTTAAATTATAGCTGAAGCACAATCCTGTTGGAAAAAAAAAAAAAAAAAAAGATTTGGAGCTCTTGGAAGTGTGGCCATATTGTAGGCAATGTGGAATTGTCCAAAGTATCCAGATAGCTTCCAGCTTTGATAGTTCCTTACACAAGAACTAAAGACTCCAGACCTTACATTAAGAAACAGCTCCAAAGCATTATGGCTTAATCTCCAAATTTAACTTGTATCACAATACAGTCTGTGAAAAAGCATTCACTGGGCAATCTCCTCACCTAAACTGTACCATTGACTTGCCACATAGTGCCCATAGATTCGTTGCTCCATAACACGTGAAGCCATTGTTGAAGATCTGAGTGTTGTCATCTTATGCACCATTTTAAACAATGATTTTGCATTAGTAGCAGACAATATTTGGTTTTTCAGTGTAGATAGCTCTGTCTCAAAAACCAAGATTGGGAAGTTTACAATGAACTGTCATTATACTGATGTTGCATTATGATTTTTTTTTTTCCTGCTGAAACCATATGATTGGCTTTCAAAACACTCTTCAGTGCTCTGTGGCCCCTGTCTCCTAAACTGCAGTTTGTAATTGCACAGGCTCCGGCATATTTCAACTTCATAATAACATCATATATGGTAGATTGGGGCACTTCTAACATTGCAGAAATTTCATGAACAGAATTTCCACAGATCACTTCACGTGTTTAAAATTATTTAATTCTCACTTCTCACTTTACTCCCATTGTATTTTTTTTTTTAGTTTTGATATTACAATTGAGAAATGTAATTTTTATAACTGACTCCTTTTATATTTGTTTGGGAGCCAGATGCCCACTGGCAGAATCTATTACCATGAGGGATGTCAAAATGCTTTTGATCATATGTTGTATATAAATATATGTGTGTGTTGTTTTACACTTGCAAAATATTATATTTGCAATGAATTTTCAAATCATATTGTTTTTTTTTTATTTATTTATTTTAAACATTAAATGTATTTGTTTTGCAGTTGTGATCTGATGACAGAGTTAATCTCTTCTCATAAACTAGTTGTGGTGCAGACAGAATATACCCTTTATGCTTTATTAAGGAGTGTATGTATATATAACTAAATTATTCTATTTTGTTACAAGTTATTAAACTTTTGAATAGTAAATGGTTTTTGATCACATAATTGTTAAAATAAATATGTCATCAGTATTTGTTAAGAATTATTTGTGTGTCAATAAATGTTTAAAAAATTCAATAATATTTGAAAGCTTCAACTCAATAATAAGCAAATTTTATTAGCGCATTTAAAGAAAGCAGACTAACTTTCACTTTTTACATCTATCTTATCCTTATTTAACGTTCACTTTTTAGATCTATTTTATTCTTGTCCATATTTAACGTTCACTTTTTACATCTATTTTCATCTATAACATTAAACTTTATGATGTTATAGATGAAAATGCTTAGTCTTTATATGAAATTATTTAAGCTGAAGAGTGTGCTATATTTGATACATTTATAGTTAATTTTTTGAGTAAAATTATGTACAAAGGAAAATATATTTTCTTATCTCAGGTTTAAAAATGTGGATAATAATTTACCTTGTCATTCATTTTATTTGTTGAGTAATCTGATTTAAAAATTAAACAAAATTATATTTACGATGCATATGTAACCACTACTTAATTTTTTAAAATTATCAAAAATAGAAACTACTTCTTAGCTCTAAAACAAATCAAGTTGTTAAATATATTACTAAAAATACTTTTCTTTTGATTATAATTTCCTTTTTTCTTTTACTGTAATGAAAATTCTTCATGAAATCATTTAAAAAATAATGAAAAATAAGTTTCTTAATCATTTAAAACTTGTTAATGCTACCTTGTTCATTACTTCAAGCATATGTCTTCTTGTGGATACTTAATTTGCATGTTTATTTTATTCACCTGAACTTGAGCATGTATCTTTTTTTTTTTCTTGTACTATTTATTTAATACATTGATCCGGTGTTACTGGAGATCGATTACCTGGGGGCGCGCCCTTAGACATAAATTTTAATGGAAATATCAAGAGTTGAGTGAAAAACATCCCCACCAAAATTGCTGCATTATTAAAACTATATCCTTTTTCATAATTTGCTATAATGACTTACATTTTCTTGTTTATTTTTGAAGAATATTTAATGTGTACCTATATTATTCAGTAAAACAAAAATGAATATGCATGTAAAGGAGAATTTTTAAATATTAAAAAAAAAAGTGAGTTCTATGGATATGGAAAATTGTAATAGGTTTTCAGAACATTTTTACAATACATTTAGTGTCTCAATTTGGTCATTTTTTATTAGTTGTAAGTAAATATTATTAAATGGTGCTTAATTAATTATGTAGTGATTAATAACATTTTTTCAGGTTACATTAATTTTAGTACTTGTTCTGAAGACTTATTAAGTTAAAATAATTAATATTATGTTATTGAATTTTCTAGTGGGTCTTCCTGAAAGAAAATTACATCTATAGAAATGCTGACACATTTTCAGATGCAGCTGAGGTGCTTAATTAATTATGTAGTGATTAATAACATTTTTTCAGGTTACATTAATTTTAGTACTTGCTCTGCAGATTTATTAAGTTAAAATAATTAATATTACGTTATTGAATTTTCTAGTGGGTCTTCCTGAAAGAAAATTGCATCTATAGAAATGCTGACTCATTTTCAGATGCAGCTGATTTGTATTTTAAAAACAACAAAAGTAAGTTATTAAATCTTTTTTCCAACATTGTGTTTATGTTTATAAAAAAATGATAAAATGTGTTTTTACCTTTGTTTTGTAATTCATCCCATATATGTTTTGTGGTTGGTGGTTGTCTAGTGTTAAAAAATGTTAACTTCTTGGTAGCAGAATTCATTAAAAGGTATTGTACGAAATAATGGCTACCACATGTTAAAACAAACTGTGCTCTATATCTTTTCTGGCAAAAAATGATTATTTGGTGAATTTCTTAAGTGTTACCCTTATAACTCAATCATGATTTGATTATGTCTATTGTATTGTTCATAACATTTATGTAAATACTAAAAAAAATCAATAAAATCTATAAGTATTTTACTTTAATTTTATATTAGATATTTTATTATTATTATTGTAGTATTGAGTTAAATTATTTTATTGGGAAATTAAAGTCTTTCATTTCCAAAAAAATTTATTTATTCAATTTTAAAATTTATTTTGTTATTGTTAGTTTCAGTTTAATAACTTCTGCATGAAAATTGCTACTATGGAATACTTACAGTGCATGAAATTTTTAAGTACCTTGTTCACTATTTTTCTTTTTTATATATTGTGTTTTATTCATTATAGAAACAATCCAGTTACACACTTAAGATATTTATTTATTAGGTGAAAATGTAATATTTATTTCTGCCTTCCTTTAATTCAATGCTGTTTAATGAAATGATTTTCTGAAAAAGTCTTTTTTAACATGAAAGTGTTTTGATTTACATTATTAAACCTAAAAATGTGTGAGTTTTATAAAATTTATTTTCTGAACTTGGATTTTCAAGAAGTTTGTGAATTAAACTAAATAAAATGTTAATAATACTGCCGAAAATCAGACAAAATCTAAGTTATCTATATTTTTCTAATTATAAATTTATGAACTAGATTATATATTAAAAAAAAATTTCAGTTTTTACACACATGCACAAAAATTAAATTACTTTAACTTTTTACGGTTTCCCTATGTCTTTTTCATTTACTTAAGGTTCTCCTTATTTTTCACCTTTTTGCTAGATTATATTTCTTTTTTACTATCCACAACATAACTTCTTATTACTTTAAACGCATAAATCATGTCACTTTGTTTCTCTTTACTGTAGCTTAATAGCTATTAACTTATTGTAGCTTACTTAGCTATTTATTTTCACTTAACTTCATATGAAATCCGACACACTTTTATGACAATAAAAAGGAGTCTGCTCTAAGGGGATCATATGACATCCTGGTCATATGATCCCCTTAGAGCAGACTTCTAATCTACATCCTATTATACTATTAGTCTACTCTAAGGGGATCATATGACATCCCATACTTACCTCTGTATAAAAAACACCCTCTACTAGCACGCTTTAAGCACGGGAAATAACACATTTATGTAATGAATATATTAACACATAAGTTTGAAACTAAATATTTATAAAACTGTTAGATCAGTTTAAAAAGATTTCATTTTGATTTTTACATACCTATTATAAGTTAACAAATATCTTATTTTTATGTTATATTGTATATTACTTTTAAAATACTCTTCTGTTTTTCAAATTTTCATAAATTTCATTTTAAAGGAAACTCAACCTAAGATTTTTCTTTAAAAAAAAAAAAATTCTTTCTAAACTTATCTATTATCATTCAAAAGTTCGTAATCAAAATAAATATTTTTAAAAAGTATTCAATTTTGCCATTCATCTGGTAATTCACAAAAATCTTAACTTGTATTTTGTTTTCATTGAGATAATCATCCCACATTTATATTTGTAGGTAGCATCCCATTTTTGTCTACAATTGTTGGAACTCCATATGTAAATGCCTTTCGTGCCTTACGTCTGCAACATCTTGTTGTTCATCATGTTGATATGGAACACATTGAAGCAGATTATATTATTCCTATTGGTATGTTGAATTTCTAGACATTTTATGTCTTAAGAATTGTTGCTTGTGTTTAAAAAACATTCTTGGAGTTTGATTGTAGAATTATGAGAAATTTGTTTATATATGTATACATTAGAGTATGGCTATAAAAAAGAGCTACCTTTAGAATTTTTAAACTCTCATTGAAGCTAAATTGTACACTTATATTATTAACTCAATGTCGTAAATTTTATTGTAATTAATTAACTGGTCAAAAAAGATTTATCAAAAATTTATTTTTTTCTCGTAACTCTTTTTGTATAAATGAAACTAGACAAAGTTTTAAACTATGTAAACTATTGCACAAAAGTTTCTCAGTAAGAAAGCATCAGTAATTGTCTCGTAATTTTTAATGAGATTTTTTTTTTCAAACATTTAATAATAGAAAATTTGCAACTTGTTATCAATATAAAGCCTTCACTAATATATATATATATATATTGCACACACATATATGTTATAAAAAATTTTGTAAGTACCGAAAATAAAAATTATTAAATATTTTAAAAAATAAAGAAACAAATTGCAAAAAAATTTATTACAAGAAGAATGTACTGAAAGAGTAAGAAATAACCGAAAAAAGAAAACTTTTTAAAATTTAACAAAATGGAAATAGTTATATTATACTGCTACTAGATTAGGATATTGGTAATCTGCTTAAAGATGTTTTAATGATCAAACATTTGGAATCAGTAATGTATTTCTAATAAAGGCACAGTTTAATGTAACTGAACAAGCAAAAATGATATATATATATATATATGATTTAGATGTAAATTCAAAGGAAATTAAATCATCAAATAAAACACAGGTCTAATGCAAAGAAATGTAATTAAAGTTAAGATATAAAACAAAAGAAACTTGCTTAAATTTTAACAATCTGAATGTCATCACATTAGTTCTAAACTAAAACTTGCTGTCAAAAAAAAACATTGCTAAACTTAATGCTACTATTGCCGTCTGTGAATCAGATTCATTATTAAAGAAAGAAAAGGGAAAAAAAAAAAAAACCCCATTTAAAATAAAGTTAAAAAGAGATTTTAACAAATTTTATTTAAAAAGATTTAATACAAAAGATATCAAAAAATAAAACCAGTATAATGTTAAATACACAATTAAAGAAATAAATTAATTCTATTTTATAATTTTGAAAATTAAACTATTTTATAATTTTTATATTTTAAATTAGTTTTTTATAAAATTTATTGTGTAATCGCCTTGAACACAAGTATGAAAAATTTTATTTAAAATATTTTGAAAATTTGAAAGCACATTAAATAATTTTTTATTATCTAGCATATAGTTAATTCATGTATTTCTAAACATATTTAAGCTTAAATTGCTTGCAAACAAAGATATTCTATTTATAGAAAAAAAAATAGCTATTTTGTCAAATATATTACTACGAAGGCCATTTAGTAAGCTTCATGACTCACTGTGATTGCTGTCTAAGTCTCATTTATTTCCATCTCATGGTTTTATTTTTATTGATTAAAGAAATAAATTTATTTTTATTAATTTAGAAAAATGAAAAAAAGTGAGTTAATTGAGCTTTGATTAAACATTTATATTTAAAAGACCTAACGTCAAAAGATATCAAAACTTAGTTGGATGAAGTTATGGATTAGTATGAAACACAGTTGCTCCTGTGTTTGCAACTGTTTACAATTGGATAAATGAGTTTAAGTGTGGCTGTACATTCACAAAAGGGAACATCACTCGTGATATCCAATGAAAGTGGCTACATCTGAAGTGATTGACAAAATCCATTCCAACCATCCAAAATGGTATGGTTTTGAGTGATTGACGAATCAAAGTGCACGAAATTGTTAAGGCTTCTGGCATATCGTTTCCTTACTTTTTAGGTTGCAAAAAATTGGGTGAAATGCTTGGGAAAGTGTATAGAGCTAAAAGGAGATTTGTTTATTTATTTATTATTTTTTTTTGGGGGGGGTCCAAAATAATTTTTTCTATCTTTTTCTAAGGACTTATTGAACAACCCTAGTATTAATCATATTATCTATATTTTTAAGTTAATACTAAATAATTTGTTTCATTAAAATTTTTATTATTTTAAATCAGATTTAAATGAGGGGAATGAAATGATAAATCTGGTTTAAAATCTGGGTTAAATTTAAATATTTTATAAAATTTTTACCAGATTTAATGATGTAAGTATTGAAACCATTAATCACTGTTCTAAATTTAATAACTGCTTTATGAAATTTGGGAGTTAAAAAGATACGAGGAAATTTTACAATTTGAGGAGTGTAGCATATTTTTTTATATAAAGCTTTAATTTTATTAGAAATTTCTCTTTCACTGTTTGTAACTTCAATTAAAGTACTATTATAAAGGTTTTTGCAATTGACAACATATTTGTTAGGAATCTTATCAATATAACAAATAATGAACACTTCCTGTAGGTTTTTTTGTAGGTGAGAAAGTAAATAACCATATAAAAATATTGATGTAATAAAATAATGAAATAAAAAGAAAAGTACAAATTAATGCAAAAAGAGGTAAAAATAAAAACAATAAAATGTATTAAATTAAAAAGATATAAAATAGATTTAGATATTAGAGCTTAAAAAAATAGTAAAGAAAAATAGTTATTTACACTATTGAGTACACAATAGTTTAACAAGCTACAGAATACCTGTAAAATTAAAGTCCACATGGAAAAATTATAAAAAATTGTTCAAACTAAAACATCTTTTAAAAATTAGAGCTAAATTCAATAAAGCAAATAATTAAACTTCCAGTAATATGATTGCCATCATATATATATATATATATATATATATATAGGGAGAATATGTGTTCTAATATATTGCTCTGTAATATTTAAGTGTTTATTTACTTATTACACAGTGTTCAAAAATGGAAAAATATAGTAATAAGTACATTTTATTTGTAAGAACTAATAATTTAACAAGAAAAATAATTGTTATTTTATTTAAAATGAAATGACTGATTAGGAAAAGCTTTCTAAAAAGTTTATAACTTTTTAAGAAATTAATTCAAATATGTTTAGAAAAGTTACTTCCTTTTAAAAAAGGAAATTTACTGTGATTGTCAGATATTCAATTTCATTTCTTAAAAATAAAATAATTAATGTATGTTAATTCTTCTGCTCTTCTGCTGAAGAATGAAAATTTTAGTCCTTGCACCCTTTTACTAATCTTTCTGTAAAATCTATAGCTTTCAAATGTGAAAAATTTCTGGATTATTTATTGTTCTTTTGTTTTATTTTTATTAATTTCTGTTTTAAAATTTTTCATTATTCATGTGGGAAATAAATAATTCAGTTGCCCTTTTCTTTTTAAAAAAATTTATTAATTATATTTATATGCAATGAAAGGTTTTTTAGCTTTAACTATAAAATCATATAATCTGAAATGAAGTAAAAGTTAACACAATAAAATTCTGGCTACTTTTTAAAATATCAAGTAACAGTTTTAAAATTTTCTTTCAAAAGATGAGTTTCAGTAAAAGCAAATACTATATACATGTGAATGAAAGAAATAATATTCAAAAGAACAACAATAATTATCATTTGAAGCCAGTATATTATCATTAGTAAATAGCTTTTGGAGTAAAAATCAGCTTTAAATCTAATTTTGATAAAAGACAAGTTGATTGTATTCGAAATTTTTTTCTCTCTTCATACATCAGCCATTATTTTTAAAATTTCTGCCTTCTGAAATACCATGAAGCAGTTCCCTCAGTTTGATTTTAACCAGCATTCCCATTGGATGTAAATTGCTATAGTTTTCTCTCTGCACCTAATTCTATTCAATCACGTGATAGGTTATCTATCTATACATGATATGTTAACATAATTGTTTTTCTAGTAATATAACAATATAAAGAGAAATATGCTATATTATTTTTTTTTATTTTTCATCTGATGGCTGAAATTTGATTTTATTAAGTCCTCATAATCTGCAAAAAATCATATATATTTTCTACAGTATTCAGATAATTAGCAATAATTATTGTTTTGACAATAAATTGTTGAAACAAAGTGATCCAGTGCATTGCTTTTTAATTTTTTATTTATTTTTTTATGAATATTTCTATAGAACTAATGATCATATATGAATGAAATTCCAAACATTTATTTATTGAGAGAATTCTCTAATTCTGGGAAGGAAAAAAAATGGAAGTGCAAGAAAGTTGTTTGTAGGAGAATATTATTAATGGTAATTCGTTACATCATAATTTGATTTCTTTTCCGCTACAAACAATGTTATCAATTTTGTATATTTATGGAAGTTTTATTGAGGGTATCTTTATTTTTTGACAACTACATATTAAAAAAATTATATTTAAATTCTTCAAAGCAAATTATTGGTTAAGGTGAATGAGCATAGTATTGTAAATATTCTTGTTCATTTTAATTCATGCAACACTTTCAATAGTCTGAGAGAAAAGCACAAGCTCTTGTTTAACATTTCTCTCATAGGTGAATTTCAATAGATTATTGATTTACTCTGTGTATTGTACATTCAGTTTAATTCCAGATTGAAGACAACTGCATTTTTGATTCTTAGAAAAGATTTAAATTATAGAATTTTAAATTTAAGCACCATGATTGGGATTTATTACATTTCAACATTATATGATGCATCATTTTTATCAACATTTGGCCCCTTCTTAATTCCATTTACTATGTTATGAAAAAATAATGTTATGAATTTCGAGAAAATATCTTAAAAAATTAGTTATCTTTATTATTTTTTATATGTTTCTCACTTCCTAAATTCTGTATTTATATGACATTTAGATAATTAAAACTATAATATATTATTTGAAAAGTATTGTATTAGATTTGTTTTTATTCTTGTTTCAGTGATATTATTATTAAAAGTATTGTTTTTGTTTTCTAGAGTGGTTCATGCCTATATTTAAAATGCAGTGGTATCGAATGTTAAGAGTTGACCAAGGAGCTGATAAAGGGTAAGAATTACTTAAAATTTGGAAAATTATTCTATTGAATTAATTGTTAAATCTAGAAAGTAGTCATTTGTCCCTTTTAGCAAATATAATGTCTTTGAGGCATCTGAAGTAATTATTGAAATCAAAATTAATATTGAAGCACTTTTTTTTAGCATCATAGTATATTTTAAAAATTTTGATTGTTTTTATTAAAGCAGTATAGATGTAAATTTTATATAATTAAAGTTTAGATGAATATATAGATTTCATAAGATAGAAGTTTGTTCAATTATTAAGCTTTAGAGGAATGAAAGAAGTGTGAAGATTATTATGATGCATATACTCATTTTGTATTGTAGTCTCAGTTTCAAAATTAGCCATCTGTATGAAATATTTTCTGTATTATGTATAATCTATATTTAATTCTGATTTAAAAATATTTTGGAAATTTATAATTTTAGTTTATGAATAATATTAGAATTTTTTTGATTTCTGACTGTAAGATTATTATTTTAGCAATATTAAACATTTAAAATTATATCATATGTAAATTTTTTTATTTATTAAAAAAATTTTGGTCAAACATTTATTTATTTAAAAAGGGAGTTGTGGTTAAAGGGGGAAAGAGAAATTTTTTCAAAAAACTGCTGGCTCTAGACAGCCAAATGTCGATTGTTTATAAATGAACATAATATCACTGTTTGAAAAGAATAATAGCAATTCTCTGAACTACATTTGTGTTTTCCCTAATCATGATGATATCGATAACATTTCATTGCAAATGCTTTTAATTATACTTGTAGAACCAATTTTTTTTTTTTTATCAATTTGTTTACAGATCCATATTATAGATGATACATTGTTTTTTCTTTACTATTTTCAAATTTTTCATTTTATTTTAATGAGAATATAAGTATTCACAGAGGGAATCTTGAGTGTACTGAAATTGTATTGTCTGTTCCACTTCTAATATTATTTTCTATTGCTTCAAAAAGCGTTAAGGAAGCTATAAATTTTGAAATCACTTACATCATTACTTTTTGAAGCATTCATGTAAGTTCTAAGAAACCTATGAATTGTTATAATGATGTATTAGACAGTGGATTTTTTTAAAAAAATTATACATCCCCTCCCCATGAACAATATCAAATTTTACATGCAATTAGAACTTCTTGAATAAATACATTTTTAGAAATTCATATTGGTTGTCATTATCAATTAAAAGATATTTTGAGAAGTTAGATAACACATCTGGTAATACTCTTCATTAGTTTGTACAGTAAAAACTCTCAGATACAAAACAGGATGTATATTTAATACTGCTTTTTTTTTTTTTTTTTTTTTTACTTTTATTTTGATTTAATATTTGAGTTTACAATACAAGATATTAGAGGAGGATTTGCTTGAAAGAGATTATAATTTAAATAAATGGTTATGAATTAAATTATGCTTGTATAATAAAGATAATATATGTGATTCTTAATTTTTTTATATTCGTTAAAATGTTTATTGCTTAAATTTTATATTGCTTATACTTTCAATGCTTTAAAAATAAATTGTATGATATCTTTCTCTTTTCATGCAGTTTAATTTCATATTTTATTGCTACTTTAGAAATTTTAATCTTATTACACATTCTGAACCTTGTTAACACAAAGTAATTGGGGTCCAGGGTTATTAAATTGTGATATTAATATAAATTTAGCAAAAAATTAAAAAAATCTTTCAGATGTTTTCCAAAATTGGAGTTTTCCACTGTCTTGTCCCTTTTTTTCAGCCATTCCTTTACCATTATCAGCAAAATGATGGAGTTTATTCTCATTTTTTAATCATGTACTTAGTTATGCAACTTGGGTAGATTACATTCTCTAGTAATTTGGCTTGTCTTACCTTTTTTGAATTCACTCGATACTATTGAATTTTTCCTCAATCATATAAGCATGTTACTTTTGTGTATGCTCTTTTGACTTTATTTTTAATTATTGCAAAAACCACTTATACAAGAAACTATCTTTATAACTCTTAAAATTTGACCTATACAAAAGAGTTGAATGTACTTCTAATCTTATGATTGCAAGGTCTTGATAATAATATCTTACAAAAAAATTGTCCAAACTGGAACATTTTAACATCAGAGAAAAGGCTAGTCTTATATATGAAACAGAAAGTAAAGAAAAAAGGTCTTAATATCAACTCTTAACACAAAGTCATGATCTCATGCAAATAAAGATTAATCATAATTTCATGAAAAGAAAAATAAGAATTCTGATGCCACAGTATCTAGGAGTGATATCACTGAAGCCATAGTAAAAACATGTCTAAAGCAGCTACCCAACCTCTCAATGTTACTCTTTTTTTCTTAAATGTTGTTTGGTTTTTTATTCAAATTCTGTGGTGAAAAATATAGAAAGACCAATTTTTAAATGAATGTATGTCATATGAATTGAGAGGATAAAAACTAGATCAGTTTATGTAGAGGATTAATGTAGGAGTTTCTAATCTATTTCTCCCATAAGAATAATTAAGATGAATTTTTTTATAGGCCTAAGCAAGTTAGTGAAGAAGATTTCAATCGAGATTGTTTGAGATGTGGAAGAGTTTTACAAGCTGACATTCAGGTATGTTTATAACAAGTAGTTTTTCTTTCTGTTGGAAATTCTAGTATTATGCTAAATTAGAACTCATCTTAATGATATGGAAATAAAGTAAGTTGATTGAGGTAATTTTAATTTGTTAGTGGTTTAAATATTTTTTAAAATGTATGTAGTACAAATTGTTAATTTTAATTAAGTACATTTTTTTATCCAACTGTGATGAGAATGTTATTTTTCCTGTTACTTCAATAATTCATTAGCATTTAAAATTGAAATAAAATATATAAATTGCTTGATTTCATTAAAGAAGTTTATCTTCAGTAAGACTTATGAGAATCGAAAGTGCTAACAATTTTAAATAGTTAAATTGTTCATGAAAGGAATATTAAATATTCAACTTTTATTTTTTGCTATGTGTTAAAATGCTGTTTATGTGATATTTATTTATTTATGTGTGCATTATTTTGAAAGTGCTTCTGTTTGATTTGTTATGTATCATTTGAATTTAAATTTTTATTTATTTATTTTGCTTGCTTATAACCTGTTTCCCCTCTCTCCCCATTTGAATTTCTATGTATAATTTTTATGTGACATTGCATATTTTATTTTTTATAGCATAGCTGGAGATGGACAGGGTTCAATTTTGGCTTTGATATAGTTATAACTTATAAAAATGGGTAAGGTTTAGATTTTTATTTTATCGATATTATTTTATAATAAATTTGTTAACATATAATATTTTTTTTTTCATTTAGTAAAGTTTGTTTTCATTATTTTCTGAATTCTAGTATTTTGCTTTATAAATAACTCAAGCAACTAGCTGGTAACTATTATAGATAATGGCTAGCAATCTATTATAGTTGTCTATTTGTGCTGACTATGTACAATTAATGCTAGACTAATTGATATTTTTAACTGTTATAAAGTGGCCATTTTGATTGCAATAAAAAATTGTTGAATTAATTGCTTGATTTCTGATGCAAATATCATAATAAAAGGTTAAAATAATTTTTTTTAAACAATTTAAATGCTTGCAAAATTTTTAATAATAACATTTTGTATGGCATAAAATAAAATATCTTTGTTTTCAGAAAAAAATATAAACTATTGTATTCATATTGAGCACTTATTTCTTATTGTAGTCTTGAACAACAATGTTTAATATACTGTTCTTAAAACCTTTTCCACAAATGGACTTAACACTTGAGGAACATACTTTGATTGTATTTTGGCATCATGTGCATTGACTACATTTATTACCTGTAGTTTTAAGAGACTTAGTAGGGCAAGCAGGTTATTTCTTGACATACAACATGGCAATCTCAGTTCCTTAATAAGGTTCAAAAATAAAGGATCTTTGAGACATTTACAAAGATTTACTTTCTCTAAATAAAATAACAGAAATTATATTAACAGTTTCTGAAATATGGTGAGAAATGTAGTCAGGCTCCTTGAAGTTGATAACATCTTGTACAATCGAATCATTTGATTGAGCACATCTATGAAACACTTAATGATATTGTAAAAAAATTTACCATGTCTGGGAGCTATTTGTGTTTATCAATTATCTAAATGTTTCTATACATATTGCTCAAGATGCAGGAGTTTTTTTTTTTTTTTTAAATGTTTTCACCAGCAAGCAGTAAGTGCTTTTTTGTTGTTCTCTATAACTTTTGATAAGTCTTTTGGGAGTTGGTGTCTTTGCAAATCAATAGCAGCTCTCTCTTACGTAAACACATTGTACCAACAATAGAAGTTCCTTTTCCAACAAGTTCCTTTTGCACAAGTTTCAGATATGTATAACAATTGACTGTTGTGAATTTCTTCCCTCTAAAAGAAACAAATTCATTAGTTTCAAAATGACATATTTAGCGAACTGTACGTTTTCTATTCTCTTTTTTTCATCCTTCCTTATATACTTAAAATCATTCAAGAAATAATTGGTCTCAACATCCACAGTCAATCAGAATTTAATTTAGATTTATCACGCTTATTTGCCATGTATAGTATGTGTATTGCATGACGACAGCTGTATTATGATTATTGTAGTTTCATCCACTATCAAGCACAACTAAGAATTTTTCTCTAAAGGAAACCATAACTTAGAAACAAGGGCAAATGAATTCATTTTAAGCTGAATTGAACGAGTCAATTTATCATCAAACTACAGAGACTTAGAATTTCTTTGGAATAGTTTCACAATTATTTCATTCAGTATTAAAGAACTGTACTCCGTCTTAAATTGCTCAAGTCTAGAGCAGTACTTTGCTCCTCCTGCATAAACTAGTGCTATAAAAGCATCCAGTTCTCCTAAGGGAAATATCCTATGCATCCAATTTTATTTTGTAGCAAGTCTCATCAATCTTACATTTTTTAACATGCTTCAATAAAGATTCAGAAAACAGCAAATGCCAAGATGTAAATTTATTTCCTTTAATTTTATACTTAGCATATGTAGAATATATATTTTTTGCCTTTCAATATGCTTCCTGTAGCATATTTCCAAAATATAATAGTGCCTTCATCAAAAATTTGCATTGAATTCCATCTGGAACATGAAGATTGTCTTAAGAGCCAACGGTTTGGTGTACAGGATTTTTATAATCCATTTCTTTTTCAGTGGAGTCCAAACTTTATTCAGGAATTTCGTTTTCAAAAGAGAATCTTGTAATATGAATTACTATTTTCATCATCAGCACTACAATTTTCATTGAGTTGGTGATTAACAGTTCAGTACATTCAATACTAAATTCTTTTAAATGAGATATTGTAAAAATAGCTGTCAGGCATGTGTTTTTGTCAATGCTTGAAACAATGTTACTTTCCATAATAAACTACAATGGCTCTTCAAATCGGCAAATGTATGAATTGAATAGAAAAATAGAACAAGTCCCAAGGAGAAAAAGAGAGTACTTCTATAACAGAATAAATCTCTATGTTGGTCTTTTTGAATGACTCAGTCATTCTAGGTAGAACATTAATTTATTAGAACTATATGCTCATCATACTGCTATATATGCTATACTTGTTAAACAATATTTGGAAAAAAATTAGGATATTTTTAAAAACCTTAAAAATGTTATAAAAGGGAATTTACATAAAATTTTTAAATAATTACTTCTCGAAGTAGTTGTATGATCTAAATGACTGCACTGGTCATTCTAGTATCAATTAGAGGGTTAAAAATTAGATTTCACATGAAAGAATATGAAGTATTTTATTTAATTTATGTTAATACAATCTAAGCCTAAGTAGGGAGGAATGTTTGTTATTAAGGTTTTCAAAAGTAATAAACATTTTTTTTCTGTAATACATATTGAATATAAAAACTCTTTCTTGTACTTATTTCAACTATCGAAGTAAAACTATGGAGATAGATATGAGAAGAAAAACATATGTATATGTTCTCAATGAAAGGAGGGGAGAGAGAGAGAGAGAGAGAAGGTGAAAAAAATAATTACTGTACTTCTTTCAATTAATACTAGTTGAGCATTTCAGAATTATCATATTTTCATTTCATACTTAGGGGCCCTGTAATTCAAATGCTGTTGGCTTGCGTGCCTGCAGTTATTTCTTAATGGAAAATAAAGATTACTTTCCTATCATTTGCTTAGTCAAATATGTATGTGTATTGATTTTCAAATTACTAGGTTTTTTCTCATATTAATCTATCCTGATTCATAGGTGTTTTAAACTAAGGCGTTTCCAAACATCTGAAACAGAATCACCTGGCTTTCAAACTAATGCACAAATCATTGCCTTGCGTGCAAAGAAACGTCACCTCATGTATCGAATTTGTGTGTATTCATTGGATAAAAATGGGAAGACTGTTGCAAAAGGGGAAACTGACATAAAAACTGTGACATTAAATGAGAATGAGGTATGCTATTTTGTGTTTTTGCTTAAGAAAACTTTTTCAAACATGAGTATCAAGAAAGGGTACTTTCTACTGTATTTGTTAATCCATGTGGTACTTTTTGTTATGAAAATATTCCAAATTTGTCTGGCATTCTATAATGTTTTTACTTGAGTTTTTTAGATCATCTGCTTAAGTATTTACCAATCTTTCCCTTTGTAGCAATCATGTATTTAGTTCATTAAGGAAAATGTTGATGAATATTGCTTCTCTGAAGCATGTGGTTTGTAATGTTATGGAAAAATGGTTCAACTAGCATTCTTTTTTCTAGTAATACAGAGTTATAAGTCCAATGTTCAAATAATTGTCTGAACAATTTCATATTACCATTTGTATACTCACTAACAGTCATCATCAAGGCCAGTTTTAAATGTCATGTAATTTTTTAGCTTATGTTATGAAAGCATTTCTACCTTGTGCCTATTCTGATGATAGTGCACGTTTTTTTAAAAAAATATGTAATTACTGCGTCTGTTTTTTTTAATTTTATTTATACATGTATTAATTGTCTAAAAAATTTTTAGAATTTAGTAATTTCTAGAACTTTTGATATATTTTTCAGTCTTTTTTAAAACTTTTTAAAGGTTTTTTTAAAAAAATTTTAGGATTTAAATATACTTTTAATAAAGCATGAGCATCAGTGTTTGCTGTATTTTAGTGTTTTTCTTGTTAGTTGCTTGATAAATGCATAAATATTTAGATTTATTGCAATCTTTGGGAGATTTAACAACTCCTATATTAAATTGTTGGACAAAACAGTTAACAAAAGCAAAACAAATTAATAAATTAATTTAATAACAAATTAATTATTAAATAATCACGAAATTTAAAATAAGAAGAATAAACTTTGATTTTATTTCAGTAATTATATTACTTAAATGGATGTTAGTACTTCTTTATTGCATTCCTGGAATAACTGAAACTGGATAACCATGATAGTGATATATGTTCTCATTAAGAGTAGAATTTTTGTTGTTTATTTAATGTTTCCCTTTTACTTTGCAATCAAAAAATTTACTCTCTTCATTAAAAAAAAAAAAAGTGTACTTGCAAAGAATAGCAAATTGAACTGCTATTTGAAAGTAAATTAGTATTCTTCAACAAGAAGAAATGATTAAAAATTGAGTAGGGGTATGATAAAATTTATTTGTCAAAGTACAAAATCATTTACAACTCTCAATGTGATGTTGAACGACCATTATTTTTAAAGCATTCTGCCATACTTTGTGGCATGGAGTTGTAAATGCACTTAATGTCTTGACTCAACTCATCCCATGGAGATTGAACTTTAGCATGTAGATCTTGCTAATTTTTTGGTATTGCAATAGAATCATCTATTGCATCCAATAAGTTTTCTATGTTCAACAGGTTTGGCAATGTTACTGGCCATGGCATAATGTCTGTGGCTGCAAGGCAAACTTTTGAGATGGCAGTTGTATGAAAATAAGCATTGTCTTGTTGAAGTAGAGGATTGTGATAGGCATTCACAAAAGAAATGGCCACCAGTCAAAGGAACTCACTATCTTACCTATGGACAGACAAAGTGGTTCTGATGAAGGCCAATAGTAATTGGGTATTGTATGAAATCCTGTCATGCTGTCTGGATGTTTTGAGGAGAGAGTCAACAACAAATCATCCAATGTGACTCTGCCTTTACAAACAGGTGAATTATCATCTTCAACAAGACATAAGCAAGACTCATCCCACTGCTGTTCTGCACTGCTCCTTTCTGCTCTTTTGTAGCACCATTGCAGTAATGATAACCACATGTTAGCGTAGTAAGCCACATGTTAGTTAACATTTTCGGTACAGAGAGTGCTGGTACTTTAATCATTTCCATGTTTAACATATGAATTTATTTCTTAATTTGCATTTATGTACCTTGCTTTCTTTAGGGTGCAAATGTTTTTTTTAAAATAATAAGTGTATTATTGATATCATCCTGTCATATTTTGCAGTTAATTATAATAGTTAACCTTTATGTAATAAGAAAATATTATTTTTGTATTTGATGTTCCTATTTCCTTAAATTCACTGTAAATTCTACAATCCTCAGATTATAGTGGGAAGTGTAATTTGTTATCAAGCTATTCATAATAACCATTTAATTTCCTTCATTTATTTTTTGCAGCAAATCACAGTCTTGAGCTATCCTTCTGCACTGCCATTTCCACTGATAATGAGTGCCAACTTTTTGCTTACAACCCCTCTACGGTCCATTGACGAAAGTATGCCATCTGTAAGAGGAACAAGTGAACACTATGCATGAACCATATTTGTATTTCTTTTCACTTTATGTTATTTTTTGGTTTTTAAGTTTGGCAGCTGTGTGTAAATTCACATTGATATTTCATTGCAATCATTCCATATTTTTAAAGCTTCATTTTAATGCATTTTTTTTTATTTGTTAAGCATTGTTACGAAAACAAATGCAATTTTTTTTTTTCCTATTTATTTTCTTGTTTCCTTTTTCTATTAGCAGTTTTATAGTCTTCATTAGTAATACAGCAGAATTATCACATTGATTTCTATTTAAAAATTTGACATCTGATGAAATGTGTTAAGATACAATCAAATGCATTCATTTAATTTTTAAAATCTAATTAAATAAGTGAATTTATAAACTTAAAAACATAAAATTGTTGCATAAGGAGTTTTTATTTACATTTTATGTGAAGTGAAGTTAATTCTATTCAATGAAAATTTTATCATCTGAAATATATATATATATAAAAGTAAACTGTTCAAAAATATAGTAATATAGAATTTTAAAGTTGATGTTTAATAATTGTAAGCTATGTAAATTTATCTATTATAAATTACATTGCTGGATTTTCAAGAAATATATTTCCATTGCCTTCCTTGTAATGTTAAAATGTTCTAAAGAAAGATATTTGATTCCTAAATATTACTAGTTTAATTTTATAATTGCTGGCATCCATTTATTCTGTTTTGAGAAATACTGCATTTATCTTTATACATAATTTTTCCTCCTCTTTTGTCCAAAAATGTGAGAATGTGTGTTCCTTTTCATAAGTTATTTTTCTGTAAATATCTCATTTTGACTTCTAGAAAAGAATTATCTATTAATAAGTTATAAATTTTAATTTTTTTAAATGGAATTTATATAAGGGAACTCGATCTAACTTAAGCATCAAGCATTTAAATAACATGTGATTTTTCTTTTTATATATTGCTGCTTGATTATTAATTCCATTTTCTGCATATCTAACATTTTGTAACATAATCAATTGTTATGGTGCTTAATTTTATAAGAAGTTGTAACTGCAGACCATATAATTTATAATTTTTCAAACTAAAGTGTAATGATCTGAAAATAAAGATTTTGTAATTATCTTTTAAAATATTTCATTAGTTTGGTTGCTTTTCATTGTGTATGTTGTTGAATTTTTGCCATTTAATACTAAAACTGAGTAATAGAAGGGAAGATTTAAGGGTATAAAGTGTCTCCAGTTCTTATATATTTTCAAAATTTCTTGCTTACTGTTATTGGTGTGGTAATAAAATATCCAGAAAATGGTGTTTGCTACTCATAACCTATTGAATCTTATGAGTTTTTAATAATACTCCATATAATATAAAATGTATTTCATTGAAATTTTTGATAAGTTGTTGAATCCTGCCGAGTCTCGACACTACAATAAAACAAAAATGGATCTCCCTGAAAAACTATCACAAATTTCACTGCATCTTTTAAAATTAGTACCAATGTTAATGTTTGGAAAGAAACTAAATTGTGGTGCAATTGGATAAATTAATTTAATTAAATAAGTTAAATTTTTTAAAAAGAAATTTCTTGTTATGGGTGTTATGTTTCTCATGTCAAACTGATTTCTTATTTTAAAATTAGTCTAAATTTTCTAAAATTCTGTTCAAAACCTTCTGAGTTATGAATCAAATAATGTTAAATTAGTCTCTTGAGCATTTGATGATTAGAATGTTTCTACTGAATACTTTTCGAATCTTTTTCCAAAACATATTTTGCAGTCTTTTCCCTTTAATTATTTTCTCATTATAAAAATATGGGGTAAAATGGTACTATAATAATATGAATTATTAGATACAGCTACAAAGAAAGTGAATTGTAACTTATCAAAAATTCTAGATCATTGGATTTTTTTAAAACTCCTAAATTCAAAATTTCATGGATTGTTTAAAATAATTTACGAAATATTTGAAATATAAGGTTTTATATAATTGTTATCTATCATTACTGTGATCATGGGGTGTCAAAAACTGGAAAAAATATTGCTTGTTTGTGTTGAGAAATCTGGTATATTTCTTCCTAACAAGTTTCTCTGAATATGTCTCATACTAATGAATAGATTCAAATATAATTTGGAACATAGGCCATTTAAACTATTCTGTCTTTAAAAAATATTGAGAAAAAAAAGAACTTGCAAGATATTTTTAGAAGTTAACTCTTGTTAAACAATCCATTCACACTGTAATTTAGTTTTTTATCAGTCAGAATTATCTATGCGAAGAAATATATCAACTTTATCCAGCTGCAGAGAAAATTGCAAAAGTTATTCAAAATATCCTTTTTTTCAAAAGCTGTATCACAATACTGATTGCCATTTATGCATTTTTATGAATTAAATTGAGGGATTTTTGAAGGCACGTGTGAGAAGTGATTTATTATTTGTGAAGGAGATGCTTATTACTTTTGAAGTTGTGATTAGTTGTTTTGTTGACAAGGTATCATTAGGGATGCACAGTAATTTCTGAAATGTGACTGTCCAACAAGTATTACTTCTTAGGTACTCTAATGATCTTTTTCTTTTCTGTGGGTTTTACTGTTTATGGAAAACGTGGGTGACATGCCCTGTGATACCCTAACGATCTTTTTCTATTTTTGATCCTCCTTGTTCACCTACTTTTATTTTTTCCTGTCTAACTGTTACTCACTCCCTCAGTCTGTTATGTATAACATTCAATATAAATTCAGCAATAGAAACTGTGATGTGTGGGAATTCAACTTTTTTAGCGACCAACACAAGGAACTGTGGTGGCCATGGTCATGTACTCGCAACCGACGTTGCTTTCGCTGAGTTGGAAGTTCAAGCCCTGATACCACTAAAGACTCACTCTGTAACAGGGCTAATGCACGTTAAATATGGTCAAGGCCCCATGACCTTTTTTCAACTTGGTATGGAGGTTTGAAAAAGAAGGTGTTGTTCTCTTCACTTGACCGAGGTTCAAAATGATGAGGTCTGTTGCCAATAGACCTCGTGTTACTTCTTAGTACAACCCAATAAAAAATCAATATCATTATGCTGGCACAAAGTTCCCTTAGTGCTCCAAATAATTTTGAGTTATGGTCAGATGGCAAAGCCTGCTCTAGTATCACATTAACTGTATTCACATAATTGGTATTACATTGAGGCCAAACATATTTAACATGCTTCAGGACTTCTACAAGTTGTCTTAAATGGAAAGAAGTCTCAAACACTGAAATGGACAGAAGCATTACTGGTCATGAGCTGGATACTAAGTCCATTCAGGTAACACATACACTGGTTTTATTGATTATCTCATCAAGAATAATATTCTCTAAATATAAGTACTCGAATCATGATTCTGAGATACCCTAGTGATAGTTTTATTTCTGATAGGATTTATTGTCTTCGGTAAACATGGGTGGGGCACCCTAGCGATTCTCATCTATTTTCGATCATTCTTCTTAACCAATTTTTACCTCTTTTTTTTCTCCAACATTTAGATCACAGATATGCCAGGGGATAATAGCCTTTGTTGTTCTATATTCCTCTAAAACCAATCAATCAAGTACAACATAGCTAAATTTAATTTTCGTGCCATTAGCCCCAACTTTCACTTACTATACTTTAATGCTAAGAGAGATTCTCATTTTACACATGAAAGAAAAAAAATTAGTATTTATCGAACATTCCTAAATTTTAAAAACGTAGTGTAATAAAAGGATAAATGTATTATGACGAGTGATATTACAAATTCACTGATTTTGCTATTACTGATAATTTTGGTAAAATTCTTAAACAAAACCAGTAAATTACTGGGAATTCTTTTACTGTGAGTATAAAATAAAAGTTCCCTATATTAAGACATTTTATTCTATTTTTGTACTCTGTAGCAAAAGTGTATGAAAAAAAAAATGGTGTTCTGAAAATAAGGTATAAAAAAATTCAACAAAGAAAATTTAAATGAAAAAATATTTGTGTATATTCGTAGTGAAAAACAGTTATTAAATGTATAATTAAATATATGTAATCTATTTGTCAACATGTTTGGAAAAAAAGGCACTAAAAAAGCATTACTCATCAAATTGTGGTCTCTTATAATCGTGTTTTAATTTTTGTATAAAATAGGAAAAGTTCGTATCTGATTTCACACTTGTTAGCTTAATTATTCGTGTTGAGAACACTGTTTGAACATGTTTTCTCTTACATTTTTCTGTTGAGAACATTCCAGTTCTTTTTAAAACGATTTTACTAATTTATTTTTTCTGTCAGGGGCGGATTATTATGTTGCATTTTTGGTTTTGCTTCGATAATAAGTTCAGTTTCTCTTTCACGGATAACGCTATTGCTGAAGTCAATGGAGTAATTATAAGACAGCTACGTGTAGAATTACCGGTATAAATTAAGAAGAATTAGAGTAACAATTTGAGGCTAAAATTCGCTATAAGGAATCCATCCACATTAACGTGGAATCCGAAACGAAATTGCAGGATTCAGATGCTGAAACTATGAACTGAAGTGTGACACATCACTCGACATATACGAGAGAATACCACTGATGAATTTTTTGGCTATCATATCATCAAGAGTAGACCCCCCTCTCCTCCCTCTAGTTTCAGCAGAAAAAAATTTCTAATGCCTTTTGACTGGACCTAATATTAGTGTGAAGCCAGATTTTCGACGTCGGTTTTGCGAAAAAATATAGAAATAGATTGGAAGTCGAACCTTATTACAACGAATACGTACCTTTTCCTCCAAACGTTAAGCTTTTAATTGCAAAGAAAGAGTTTCACACAACTCAAATAACAATATAATCTCATTGAAACTCCCTTTTACAATTAATTATGTAATTATTGCAGAAAAGAATTATTAATCATATTGACATTTAAATAATGTTTTATCTACAACCCCCTCGCCTCAAAAATAAATAAATAGATAAGTGGTAAATTTTTATTGGGTCATGGGGAAAAGAATCTTAAAAAAAATCAGGCCACCGAAAAAAAAAAAAGTTTGAGCAACACTGACTTAAAAGACTATTAAAAAAATTGCGGACATGTCTAAAATTTTTTTATTCGACAATCTGAGACCGACTGGTTGCCAGGTAACTCGTCAAAAATAACCGCTTTAAGATAGCGTTTGCGCCCGCCTAATTTTTCAAAGAGAATAATGAACTCAATTTTGAAATTTTAATGGTCGAAGGTGTGTCAGCTCTCTCTCGTACAAAGCTCATTTCCAGCAAATAGTGCATATCTCATCATCGTTAATATTGAGTTTAGAAAGTTTCTTCATTACTAAAAAGGGGAATTATTGAGGGTAGGGCTGTTCTATGGACCTGTTCTTTCAGTCGGGCAAAAACATCCGAGACTGTGGTCTATCAGAAACCTATTCTTTGCTGTTCCGAGTTATTCAGAAACGTCTTCTTTCTGCCTTCCCAGTTGTATAACATTTTATAGTACGAGTATTACGGAAGGCTATACATATTATTTCCGGTATTTTCCCCCTCGCTCTAAAAGCAAGCAAATGGGTGTCTAAACCACTCCTTCACCAGCCGCCTAATCTTCCTATCGACGAACAGGGCTAGCGACACACACTTATGCCCCTCCCACACAGTTCTCCGAATAGACCTATTCACTGAAGAGCACGATGATGAGCCTCCGATAATGCTCGCGGCTGCGAGAAAGCAATAAGAGCGAAAAACTAGGTCGAACGGTTTCAGGGGAACTAAAATGAAGGTGAAAACTCTTCCGAACGAGCTCTTTCCAATGAGAGTTAAAAGACCTGGCAAAGCAGGTCTTGGAACTAGAAGACCTGTTTGGGTAGGTCTTCTAGTAGACTTACCAAAGTAGGTTGAGAAATGGTAAGGATAAAGGTAAACGATTACGAACTGGAATGGGTTCTTTTATCCATTTCGTTATCGATTTCCGCACCCAAATCGTGGCCGGCGGTTTTCGTTCAGTCGCGGGTTCGATTCTTGGCCACCAAAGACCCGTCGTGTTGTAGGGGCTGATGCACGTAAAATCTGTCGGGGCCCAAAGTCCTCCCGTTGGCGTGGTGTGGATGTTAGGAGAGGGGGTTGCCAGCTCAGGTGTCGTCCTCGTCACTTGGCCGTGGTTCAAAATTACGAGGTCCGTCGCTAATAGCCCTCGTGTTGCTTCTGAGCGACGTTAATAAAAACTAAACTAAACTTAATCCGCACCCAAATCGAATCGAAAACAAGTGTTTTCTATTTAATTACATTTTTATTTTCAATCTCATTTATTTTATTTTTAAATTTATGAGCCAATTCTAAAATTATCGCATTTTTATCAGGTATGAATTTGAAAACGTAAAAAGCATTTATATGATGTGCATAAATATACTCAAAAAAAATTTTGCTTAATCATTTATAATTCTCCCAAATAGTTTTGATTGACAACATATGTTTTTGGGCTTTACCGTGTCACTCGCAGGGGCGAAGCCAACCTTTCAAGTTTACAGTCGAAATGAGCAATGAATGAGTCTAAATTTTCAATGAGCAAATTTCGGGGTGCGAGGAAATTACTGGAGAAAATAGAACGTTCTGATTGGCCGAATGTTCCTGAGTGGGTGAAGGCATAATTGAAGAGAAATTAAATGTTTCCTTTGGCCCAAAATTACTATAAAATTAAGATTTTTTAAAGAATTATGTTTTATGTGGCAAAAAATTTTAAGGTTATTGCAATTTTCTGTAAGTAGAATGCAAACAAATATAGCTATTGTGGGGTTAGATTCTCGAGAGGGAGTCAAAGATTTTGGAATTTTATAAGGAGAGCAAAAAAAAAAAAAAAAAAAAGACAATGAGTCCATCTGATTATGAAAATCAAGATGTAAGAAGAAAAGAATTCGAGGGAATTTAAAAAGCTAGAACACTACCAGCGAGCGAAAGGTGTAAGTGGTCTCTACGGAATTCTTGAACGAGATAGGCTTCTTCAATTTCACGATAAGAGAGAGCGGCGGTTACAGTTCTGTACTACTTTGGCTGATGGAGGAATGAGTAAAAATCCTAAGGTAATACTGAGTTTGGGTTGACAATCGCTTGACAGTTAAAAAATTTTCGAACGAATGTTCGTGGAGAGATTTTGGACGAGCTTTGTAGCACATCAAAAGCTAAATGTTCAGAAATGCGTTTGGATTCTGAGGGAGTTTATTAAAAAATTAAAAGATTACTTTTTAATGTAAGGTAATAATAATAAATAAGGTAAATTCAAGATCCCGATAGATGCCCCCCCCCCCCCCTCCCCTTTACAAACCAAGAAGCGCTTACAAGTTCTTCGAGATAAATTTTACTGGCTGTGTGCAATTTTCACAGATGTGTCATGACCGCGGTTCCTCAAATTTGCGAGGGGGCCGCGGTAGCCTAGTGGTCAAGGTCGTGAACTAGCGGCCGGCGGTTTTCGTTCAGTCGCGGGTTCGATCCTTGGCCGCCAAAGACCCGCCGTGTAGCCGGGCCTGATGCACGTTAAATTTGTTCGGGGCCCAAAGTCCTCCCGTTGGTGTGGTGTGGATGTTAGGAGAGGGGGGTGCCAGCTCTGGTGTCGTCCTCGTCACTTGACCGTGGTTCAAAATTACGAGGTCCGTCGCCAATAGCCCTCGTGTTGCTTCTAGTGCAACGTTAATATAAACTAAACTAAACTAAATCAAATTTGCGAAGAGTAGGTTTGATGATGGATTGATAGAGCAAAACTTTGTGTTTGATTGCCAAACTGCTTTTTCCACCTGTGAGTTCATATAGCTGGAAGTGAGTAGTTTGCGATGGTCTGTAAGCGCGTTCGATATGGTAGGAAAAGGTTAATTTGTGATCCAATATTATACTCAGGTACTTGTATTGGCGTACCCAGGAGGCGGGTTGGCTAAAAATTGTAATAGATGCTTAATTTTCTGGAGGTTTAAAAATTTTATATTTCTCTACGAATATCAGTACAGTTTTAATATATTTGAAAACGGGCAATTTTAAATCGTAACATAAAGCACGAATTCGATAATTTTAAATTGAATGAAGAATTTCTAAGGTATGGAATTTAAAACGTGAGTTGTCATTACAAACTACGCCGAACATACGCATCATTTGAACAAGATTAAAAATTATGAGGGGGTCCATCTCCAATAGTTCTCGAACTGATTCTAAATGCGACGGTAATAAAACAATCAATCAACCGACAGACCCGTTACGTCAAAGGTGTTTAAATAAATACTTTTGGAATAAAAATAGAAATATAAAATATATGTTTTTAATGACACACGCACTAATTAAATACGAATATTTAATTTACTGCAGGTGAAATAATATCATATGCTTATAAGTTGTTCGCAGCAGAAGATAACGGATTCCACTCAGAAATCCATGGATATTTTCTATTTCTAAATTCACTATGAGATTAATGATAAATCTGAAATCACGCTAAGATTCAATATTTGACAATGACGAACTTAAAAGCAACTCGAAGGCGATTGTCGACGGACCTCAGTATTTTGAGCCTCGGTAATCAGCCAGGACGACTTGAGCTGGCATACCACTCTTATGATTTCCACGTGATGATTTAACAAGCTACACAACAGATGTTTGGCTTTGGGTGGCATCAGATACGAAACAACGTCGACCATGATCACTTGGCTGCTGCGGCTGCATGAAGTTAAAGGTGCCAAAATAAACACTCACCAGTGTAAAAGATTGAAGGAAAAAATTTAACTGTTTTTAGTGATACAAATTTAATATATAATAACCATACAAATATTTATAGGATATCATGTTTAACGGATTTTTTTCAAAAGTCTATCAATAAACATTTTCTATTTTATTCAAAAAATATCCATGTGGTCATCGGGTGTGAAAGAAGCCCTCTGTAGCTCATGCTTGTCATAAGAAGCGACTAAAATGGGTAACCAGTGCCTGGAGGTATAGCCGGGCACTCTGCCTCCGAGGATTATGTCAGGGGACTAATCCTCCAGGTTGGGAAGTACTCTAGTGATTTTTTTTTTCTTTCCTACAGGGTTCGCTGTCTTTGGTAAACACGGGTGACGTACTCCAGGAATACCCTAGAAATTCTTCTCTGTTTTCTTGAGTCCTTGTCAATCAATTTTTATCTTTTTTTCTATTTTTTCAAACTTCCAGATCAATGCTTTACCTTGTTTGGCGTAGCATTACCACATCTGGCTCTTGCACCATTCAAATATTACCACACACTATCACTTTATTCGAAAAAAAAATTGTGAGGTTAAGTAGGAAGGCTATTTTTTTCTTCCTGTGGAATAATAACACAAATATTTAAAGGATATTTGCTGCACAATGTATTCTATTGAATATACAGATAGAGGTCTATCGATGTACATTTTCTGTTTTAATAGGGGGGGGGGAAGATATTTCGAAATATTTATTCTGAAAAAGATGTTAGAAGTAGAATTAACATGGGTCCTAAAAATAATTCAAATGTTAAAATAATAATAATAATAATAAAAAAAATTCGACTATTTTAGTGATTCTAATTAAAAAGGAATATTTAAATTTCCGCTGGTATATTAATAGCACAAATATTTACAGCATACTACCTGGTATATTCGAGCTTCGCATAGGTGAATTGGAAAAATATAGCAATCCAGCTGGAAACATAAAATTTTTTTTTAATGATATCTAACTTTTAAAGAATATTTTGAGCAATTTTAAGTGAACCTCAAATAATTATTAAAATTAACAAATTATTTGAATTGCTTTGTGATTTTTTTTTTTTTTTTTTTTTTTGAAAAAGGGCTAAATGTTCATTCCTTCTGAGTACATCCTCATCTGTGTCGATAGATTTCTGGATGAAACGATAAAAAATTTTTTATAAAAATCCTAAATAAACACTTTTCAACGCTATTTCCAGAAATGTGCTATTAACTTATATCTCTCATACGGTACAAGAATGGTTATTTTTCAACATTTCATTCGAGAGCATCATCGCGAAATATACAAAAATATCTCGCTTCAATATTATTAAGAAAAATCTTAATAATACGGATGAAAATTATTAAAAAATGAAATTAATTAATTTCCAGAGAATATATGTAAAATGAAAAAAAAAAAAAAAAAATGAAGGTTTTTTAAGCAAATCTATGTTGCTGCCATCTGTTGGTGGTGAAAATATGATTTTCATAAAAAAAATCCCAAACGATAAATTTCAAATTTTATGGGGTGGAGGGAAATGCTCTAGGCTCCTTCCAAATGTTGGCGAAGTTCTCTAAAAAGTTTTGCAACGATTCAAGAACGGGGTGAAAATGCATGACGGACAAACATTCAAATTTATATATAAGATTTTAGAAAAAAGTAGCAGTTTTAACACAGAGAGGTGTCTATCGATATAGATTCTCTGTTTTAACAAGAAGATACGAATTCGTAATATTTACGCTCAGAAAGATGGCGTCGATAAGAAGTCAATGAAAAATAAATACTTCCTAAATTAAAAATGATTCTGGTCTTTTCCTGTTGCGTTCCTTACTTTTAATAAAATAGCCGTCTTATTTATAGCTATACTATATACTATTATTGGCGTGCATTTTCAACCTCTGTAGTATGAATTATTAAAAAGTGGTTTAAATTAGGCTTACGTTAACCGGACATGTTTAACATGCATCGAACGTATCACAGAATTTTTAATAAAGGCAACTCCTACATGACATGGTTACGTTGTGATAAGGATCGAGTGAATGAGAAAAGAAGTTTTTTTTTCAAACGTAATCAGTTCATTTCTCTAAAGCATAAGTATTAAGTAAGAAAATCATGCTCTGTCGAAATTATTGTAATTTATAAGTAGTTATGGTACTTAAACTTGAATGAATAAATTTATTTATTTTATTTATCATTTTGAATGAATTTTTGATATATATTCTATGATTCTGTTTAGGTTGTTTTTCAATTTGTTGTTCCTAAAAATAATTACGATTTTTTTTTATTTCATTGTGAAAAAGTAGTTCGGCGGTTCTCAACCGAGTTCCTTAATGATACTCCAGGGATGTCGAGAAACCATTAAGATATGTGATAGGAAAACAGTAATAACGGTTACTCAAAAGAATTGTAAAATAAAAGGGATAAGAATTTTACTAATATTGTCAGTTGTAATACTGACCTCCTTACCAATAAAATGTTCCGTAAACGAAGGATTGAGTAAGATGGTAAGAGCGGTTTTTTCTCCTCTCGATTCTCATATATTTACATTAAAATAATTTTAGAAGAAAATTTAACATATTTTGGATTTGAGATTATAATTATCCCATTTTTGAGACTAATTTTTCAAAACTTTGTAGTTCAAAATGGTACGAAAAAAATCTCATTAATTTCTCATTTTTTCCACAAAATGTGAACTCGATTGTTTGCTTCAAAAAAAAAAAAAAAAAAAAAAAACCTGTTTGAAGAAAAAATAGTTTATTTAGTTTAATTCAACATGTACCTTTTTGAAGAGAAATTTTTGGAATCTCTAAGAGGTGACAGAAACAGGAAAGGGATTCCATATCCAGGGTACGTGGAAAAGTTCCGAACCAGCTTCCCCTACTGGTTCGGATCTTTTCAGCAAAAAAAGTTTAGAACCACTGCCCCAGATAATTATGTTAGTGGCGCAAGAAGCAGATATGGCTATGTTGCGCCAAAACAAGATGTAACTGTGATCTAGATGTCTGAAAAAAAGGGGGGATGGTTGACAAGGGGGGTCGAAAATAGAGAAGGGTCCCGTGGTTGCGTCACCCGTGTTTACTAAAGACAGTAAACCTCATAGGAAAGGAAAAGATCTCTTGGCTGCCTTGGTTCATGATTCCAAGAAGGTAAGTCCCTGAGGGCTTATAGTTAATTATAATAAAGTTCCTTAGATAATTATGTTAAATTCTCTTGTACATAAAAATATTTTTTTAAAAATTGAAAATGGATTTAATTTGATTTAGTGCTGCTCTACTGTGACTACTGATGACGAAACCTATAATCCTGTACCTGAGTCACGTGACGAATAACTACTCTTCTGTTGGCGATTCACTCTCCAAACTTCCATAACACATCACTTGAGAACTTTGCTCAATTCTGGTTACCTTCTAGTATCCTTCATTAATGCATACATCTTAACAAAACCATGGCTTGAACAGCATCACCATCCACTAAGTTCGTGACCACGACCTCTAGGTTACCATTGTTCCATTAATTAGAAAACCGAAACACCTTACTTCACACTTCTCTCTATTTTATGTACTAGTTATTCGAGTTCCATACTCCTGTGCGTATACTGACGTTCTACAGTTCTCCCACTGATAATTTACACAGTATATCATAAAACAAGAAAAGTGACGTCCTAAGGAGTGACTGGATTTTAACGAAATCTCCTGCATCCATATCTTTCGATCCAACATTTAAGCGATTACATATTAGATGCCACGGAGTTGATAGCAGGAGCTCCTAAATACCCGATAGGTACTCAAAAGTGGAAAACTTCACATTCTAGGTATGGTTTGGTTTTATGAACGTCGAACTAGAAGCAGCACGAGGGTTATTGGTGACGGATCTTGTACTTTTGAACCTCGGTCAAGTGATGAGGATGACACCTGAGCTAACACCTCCCTCTCCAAATTTCCATACCACTCTCCCGACCACGAGGACTTTGGACCCCCGACAGATAAAACGTGCATCAGCTCCGGTTACACGCGGGTCTTCAGTGGCATCAGGATTCGAACCCACAACTCGACAAAAACCACCGGCCGTGATTCCGCGACCATGGCAACTCAAATTCTAGAATGCATCTTCCTTTAGAATTTGATTCCATGCAATCACTTTAACTTGCCGAGTGGTCAGGGTTGCCAACTCCAAGCCCGGCGTTGCTTCCATCGAATCGTGGGTTTAAAACCTGAAGCCACAAAAGACCCCGTATGTAACGATGTTCTATCGATAAATCTATCGATGTTCCAAGTTCTCCAGATGGCGTAGTAAGAAAGTTTGGAGAGGGAGGTGCTAGCTCAGGTGCCCTCTTAGTCGCTTGACCGAGATTCAGAATTTCGAAATCTGTTTTCTGTAGCCCTTGTATTGCTTCTTAGTGCAACGTTAATAAACAATAAATCATATGAGTTTGCGCATAGTAAGAACCTTTGTCACTATTTGACTGAGGATATTAAATTGAGCTGAAGGAAACAGGAGGTCAAATCGAAAGAATGTGCTGTGTTTGGATCGAAGAGAAGTCTCGATTTGACTGTATTGGTAGAAATTGTTAAATCTTGAAGGAACAAAGCGTTAACATTGCAGCAATCAATCTAAAGAGACTACAAAATGTGAGAGTATACTGGCTCTCACAGCACCTGACTTGTTCCTATCAATGATCCCACGTATTATATGGACGCTAATAGCTGCAAGGACTTCTGAGGAGAAATTAAGACTCAGAACTCCCGGTGTGCACTACCTCTCATCCATGCATATAGACAAGGGCTCTTGCAACAGCACCGGTTCGTTCGACCTGGAATTTCACTGATTGAAGTTAAATTATTCTTAAAAGCTTTCATTTTTAACTTGCTATGTCCATATGTACTCGTATACGTCTTTCCAATTCAAACTTAACACTCGAATTTCAATCCACTTCCTGTCATTCGGTGGAGCTGAAATTTTGCATGCAACATATAATTCCGATGACAAACAATACTAAGGTATGCAATAACGGAATCAGGGAGGGCCTGAGCCTTGCATTCAACAACGTATATAATTGATGTGAAATTTTGCATGCACATACTTGTATAGCTCACATAATTGCATTTTAGTTATAAATTTCCAGACTAGAGAGAATTAAATAAACATAAGTAAAAACATTTTTAAATCAAGCATTTTCTTAAAGATGGATTAAAAGGTATAAAAATTCCTTCGATGATCTCATACATGCTAGTAACTATGGTACTCAGTTTATCGGTAATGACTTAGGGAAGCAATGTTAAGCGCCTCAAATTCTTTAAAGTTATATATTATTTTACTCTTAAAATTATTTTTACCTATTTATTAAGGATGTGCCTCAATGACCAACAAAAACGTAACTGGAGATGTCCAGGAAACCCGTAGGATACTACAATCGCTTGACACAGAACCTCAAACCTGGGAGCTACGATCTGGGATGCCCCCCGTTTGGTTGTCATCCGAGACCATTCTTCAAACATAGTGGAACACCGATTGAGTGTTCTGTGTTCCTTTATGTTAACTATCCTTTCCCGGCAGCACAGACATGCATTTCGAATGGAAATTGTCCAGCCGCTTTTGGCAATTATTCCTAATAACAGTGTTTTCATGTTTTTCCTCGCCAGAAAAATTATTTTCAGAGATGCACGTTTTGAATCCAATATGTAGGCTTCTTCAAACTTCTCGATCGAACTGTATGATAGAGAGAGAGGGGGGAATAAATTAATTTGCCATTCGTAAAGTAATAATAAAAATGCATAGATAAGTATAGATAAGGTGATTTTCCCAAATACAGCTAGGTCCTTTTGACACCCGGTAATTAAAGTTCATAGTTATTAAACCACGTGTTACAGCATTAACATAAGTTGAACCATAACATAAATTATAAGTTGTTCAACACAATCGATTTCAAGTTTCTGCATTACGACCATTTGCGTTAAATTTCGTAACTGGTTAATTCAAGTATTTCTGCTTTTTTTGCTCCTTTTCGATTTATTGATTGCTTATTAACGTCGCATAAAGAAGCAATACGAAGATTATTGGCAACGGACTTCGTAATTTAGAACCTCGGTGAAGTGACAACGAGTTGACACCTCCTTCTTCACACTTTTACACTATGGGACCTCGTCCATATTTAACGGACATCAACCATGCTGGATGGTCGGTCTTTAGTGACATTAGGACTTGAACCCAAAAATCGACATGTCTTTTCAAATTCACTGGATGAAATAGAGTATTTGCTCGATTACATAACATTTTGCTTCCGTTTATACTTTTGCGATATTATATTCATTATTACGGAAATCACATATACAAGAAAAAACTAAAATCTTAAAATTTGGTCAATACAAAATGGTTGAACGTTTATCTAATATCACCGGCAGAGAGATATTGAAAATAATTTCTTTCTCAAATAAATAAATAATAATAATAATAATCCTAACTACAGAGAACTGCTCTGAATAGGAAGTTGTGATATCATTCATACACAAAAAATTAATCTAAATTTACTAACAACAAAATTAAGAATTCTAACTTCAAATATATCCAGGAGTAAGCGATATCACACGCTATTATAAACTGAGGGAGCCATAGTAGAACCACGTGTACAGCAAATTCGCTTGTTACCAAATAGCGTGTTAACGGATTACCACTCTAAATATTCTCTGAAAATACTTTGTTACATTTTACATAGCTATTCAGTACCAAAGAGTAGTTGATGACTAACAATCACCAAATGTTTGAATTTTTGCTCTAGAACATTATACTTTACATTCAATATCAATTACCTGATATATCATCAGGAATGTCGAAGTATGTCATTTGTGATCACCACTTATATGTAAGTCCATTTCATGTAAAACCACATTTTGATATATGCTCATTTATACATTATTATATAAAATGATATTCATTTTCATTCGGAATTGATCCATAACGTTCCATTTAGTTAAATAGAAAGATTATTTTGTCGTAACGACCTGTTACCTCCCCACCAAACCGAAGTTAAAAATAATCCTCCCACAAAATCGATTTTCATTTCAGTTTTGTCAGTAGGAATTAATCTTGTTTCATAGGCCTTTCGTCTGGAACACTTCATCTTTTGCGAAGTCCCCCCCCCCTCAACTTACCCTTTTTATGACGTAGAAGCGATCACTTTCGATTTTCAAAAGCCTCGCTCAAGGTCAGCAATTCATTTTAACAAGTTTCGGAATCATCGCGTGAGAATTTTCGTAGGAGGACCTCAATTAAAGTCTACAGAAATGAAATGAAGATTCGAGAGAAGTTTGAAATGAAATGAAGAATTCAAACTGAGTGCAATTTCTTATGTAAATTATTAGAATATCTAACCATGCTATATTTCTTTTTTTAACTTTAACCGCTAGACTCCCTTGAGATTTCGAGAGAGGTGTATGATTATATGAATCAGGCTGTCTAGGAAATGTTTGCTAAACTTTTCGAAAAACAGTGAAGTTGGTTTCGTTTTTAAAATTTTAATGGAGCCTTTATATTTACTGTCAAGGTTATTTGATGACTAATGATACGTTTTGCCAAAGTTGGTTAAAATAATGGATTTTACGTAGAATTTGTTTTGTTTAGCACTCCAAAATCTGATCTTTGAGATTCAGTATAATTTATTATTATTATTATTTATTTATTTAATGATGGTATCATATCTACCCTATCAGTTTAGTTTAGTTTAGTTTAGATTTTTTTTTATTAACGTCACTCTAGAAGCAACACGAGGGCTACTGACAACGGACCTCCTAGTTTTGAACCTTGGTCAAGTGACAAGGACGGCACCTGAGCTGGCACCAGGTCTCCTAACTTCCACACCACGCTAACGGTAGGACTTTCGGCCCCGACAGATTTAACGTGCATCAGCCCAGGCTACACGGCATCTACCCTATCAGATGAAATGTCTTAGGATAGACAAATTAAGTAAAAATCACGCAGTACCTGTAAAAAGGAAGCTATATATTGCTCCATCCCCCCTTTAGTTTCTAGGTTATTAGTTCCAAACCCTTTTTGGCCTGCCTCCCTCTTCTCGAAAGAAAAAACTAAAAAAAAAAAAAAAAAAAAAAAAAACACCCTCTTTTTTTTAAAATTCAGTAATCTTTTTGAAATCCGTAATGTACTTGTTAGTTTTCATATCTTTCATAATATTTAAAAAATACGTTCGAATGTCAGGAAAAGAACGTAATCATGTAAAAGGATTCCTTCTTTCAGAATTTTTGTATGCATATTTTTCCATGTACTATATGCTAATGTATTTTTAACAAAATGTTTGCTACACGCTGTTACGTTGGCTGAATAGAAAGTGGTATTGCACAAGAGCACCGGAACATTATAATTATACGTAGAAAGTTTTATTAATTGTATCCCGTAATTGTGCTTACATCGGTTTTTGATTAGACTTGTAATTGTCTTTCGTCCTATCAAACGTTAAAACACACGTACTCGTCATCATTACGAATTCCCTTAGACGCCCCCCCCCATTTATAAATATATTTGCAATGAGGTATTGTAAAAAGTTTTAATTATTACTAAGAAATAATCGAAATATATCCTCTTATGATTTATTTTGCATATTAATTAATTCTTATGTACACAATGTCGTATATTACAACTATTCATGTAAATTTGTTCGGTTTCAGGAAGCCATAGACTCATGTTGCCAGCAGTATCGTGAAGTTTTGATTTTTATTCCGGTGAATGGTAAATTTTAATTATTACTAAAATGACCGAGATATAAAATTAACGTTTAATTATTATTTTTAAGATCTTTATATAGTCACCATCCTATACATTTCACCCACCGTTTCTTCACCATTAGAAAATCATCTTAGCAGAACTCAAATCTTTTCCATACTGTGGTTTACATTCTTCTATGGCTTCCGAAACCAAATAAAGCAACATGTGTAGCTGTTATTTACAACGTCATGTATTTAACGATTAATCAATATCCAAAATAAATTATTTTATTCGGATATCTTGATTATTTCTTAGTAATAATTAGACTTTACAATACTCTTTGTTATACATATATATATATAGAATCCTAACTATAGAAATGACTCGTTTTAAAGATGTCTACGGGTTTTCCGGATTCAATAACAAAGCGGATTTTTAGAAGAGGACATTTAACTAAACTATATATTATTGTACAGTATTTACTACGTTAAAATAGAACTATTGGTTATACATATTAAAGAGCTATCAGATCGCACGTCCTTCTCTATTGGTCGCACTCTTCCATCTAGCTTTGCGCTTGCCGTGCTTGCGCTTTTAACCAAAATAACGTGGCGCCATCTGGTGTTGGAAGGCGTCTCAAAATGTAAAAATCCTACACACACACACACACACACACACACATATATATATATATAAGCAATTTTCGCCACACAATGAATAGGCGGAAAGCAAGCGGTGAACCGCTAGAACCGTTACTGTCACTGAAAGAACGAAACACCAGACGGATAGAGGAGGTACTAAATAATTTTATTGACAATATGTGCGGCAAAATTACAGAAACTGTTCAAAAGATTGACCGCCTGTGATAATGCAGACGTTAAACCTGCGATGAAACGAGTGGCGCCCTTTTTCAAACACGCCCGGCTTTTCTCGGGACGTCGGAGTCTATGGGGCTTTCGTGGACGAGACTTTTCGAACGGCCCCACAGGAAAAAAGTTTAGACAGTAGACATCGGGTAAGCGTGCCGGCAAAGGTATAGGCTTACCCCGATCATTCCATCTCTCTGGGAATTTAGCGTCTATAGCTATCCGCACATCCAAGATGAAATGGATTGGTACTCCGTCCTGCTGGAGCCACATACGTGCTAGTACGTAGGCTGCAATAGGTTGAAGTAACCCTGGCTATACCTGTTTTAAAAATGTGAGGTATGTTCTGCAGTCTAGTCGGAATGGCAAAAGGTATGGGTTGATCAAATGGTCACCCACAATTCTAGCCCAAACATTTACGCTGAAACGCTTCTGATACGCCTGAGGACATGTGTCGTACGGATTACTTGATGCCCACACATGAATGTTGAGCGTATTCGGAATGCCTTCACAAGTAAAGGTGTATTCATCCGTTAATAACACATATTTGCACTTAAATCGGGCTGCTCTTACAGCAGTTGCTTTGACCAACGTGCAAACTCGACACGGGGCGCATAGTCTGCAGATATCAAGGCTTGCACTTTCTGTACATGACAGAGGTGAAATCCTTCGTCCCGTAGTACTCGCCAAACGAACGAATGGAGCACATTTAGGGCACTGGAAACCTCTCCGGACAATCTTCTACTCTTTGTAGAGTGTCCTCTTGAACTTGTAATAGCTGCATACTCTTGCCATACTCTGTATTTCCATTTCACACACCACCGATGCAATCGCTCGAACAGTTTTCGGTTTCAGTGTCTTATCGGGAAACCTTGTCTGTATAAATACAGTCTTTCGGCTTTCAGAGCATTCCCATTCGCAAGACCATACGTAAAATGCATATCCGCCTTCTCCTGGGTACAGTACGTCTCAATGTCTCTTGAATCCACGGTAGATATGACGATGTGTAAGAAAATTCGACCTTTATGCTTTCCATTACAGCGCCGTCAAGCAGTTCACTATTTACTCTCCGCCTATGTATTATATGGTGAAAATTGTTTGTTAAATGTTTTCTATCATCCCTTAAATTTTTGCTCTTGAAACACTCTTCATAAGTTGAAAATATTATGAATTGGTTCAAAAAGTACTCATAATAGGAATAGGTATTTGAAATGCGAAATATGAATCAGGTAACTCACCATAATATAGTCCGAAGGCGGGCAGGTACATTGTTTTCAAAAACCACATTTCAGAAATGAATAGTCGACAACGCCGTTTATTCAATTATGCTAGATCAGATGGAAATTTGCAAAACTTCTACAGGTTACATATATTTCCTTTCCCCCTCAATACAATACCAATAATACTAATTTTTCTACTTTTTCCAGGATAAAATGGTGGTTTAACTACTGAGTCTAAAAAACATTTCCGGACAAAAATATCCTGATTATATCCTTCGATTAAAAGATTAAAAATATCCTTCGGTACTACGTATTGATTTGTACTTAACGCTTAATTTTATTAAGAATGCCCATCGATCTGTTTTAACTTACCAGAATTTAACTGAGCTTGAACGAACTTAGTTCGCACAAGCTCATTTAGTTATCAACTTAGTTATCAAACAATCTTCAGTAGCTAACTGCTAAGATAGACAACATTTATAAAACATCTACAAGCAAGTGTAACTTTAAAATATTTTCTTTACAATACTGTTTGATAGAATAAATATGGTATTTAAAAAAAAGAATTTATTCTTGAATATTATTAAGTTTTTTTTTTATCTGACATGAACACTTTAACTTCTTATATTAAAGTACATTTTTTACTTTACTGTATTTCAAACATATGCCCTTATTTTATTTGCGTAAGAGTTACATCACTCGCCTACAGAAGTCGCGTTATGGCTATCCTTGTTTCAGTCCATTGATTGATTTTCCTTTTTCGGGTCTCAAGAAATCGTCACCACAATTTTTTTATGCCGCTGTGACCACCTCCTCTTTCTTTAGAAAAGATGCACCTGAAGCAACTCATTATTTTGATTATTGATTGTGGCTGATGTAAATTGGTAAATCCTGGTCTCGTCGATGGTGACAACTCGACGCGGCTTCAATAAAAACTAACCAACGAATCATTGTAAAATAGCAACCACTCTACCTTCAAACCCTCCACCTGACGGCTGCCTGAAGAGCAATGAGACTGAAGCGCTAATAACCAGCAGTCCGAGAGGAGGAGGTAAATAATAAACATGGTGTTCTGCACCGAGAATTTTGTAAATCTGTATTATTATGTTAACCTTTAATTGTTTGTCCACAAATTGTTATTCCTTTTAGAGTAATGTCTAAATAAATGTAATTAAATCTCGGAAGATATTCGTTATTATGTAGTTTTCAAGTATAGAATCTCTGTTAAGCCAAATGGAATTCTGTAACGTGGCGCCCATGACTAAAAAAATTATTTCGATTTTGATTTGATGTCATTTAACAGAAGGCAACACACAATGGCTGCATCAACTTTGCTTAGAAACGCCATCTATCGTCAAAAATAGGTGTTTTTTGAACATCCTTCATAAATAACAAAAGTAATGTTTCGAAAATTGAGTTGAACTCTATAAGCAACACAACAAAAATGCCACAGTATATATAATTTCGAAATAGGACACATTGCGATAGTTTAAAAAGAAATGTATGCATTAATTTTATTGCGTTGCAGATGTATAATGAAGATAGAAGACAATGAAAAGAATAATTCTTTCCAATTTCATAACATTGTATAAATAACAATCTACTCCTTAAATTTAAGATTTTTTCATAAACTAATATTCGTAAGAACTCGAAAATAAATGGAATCACGTTTGTTACCCTAGCATCCGAACAAAAAATCGTAGAAGATTAAAAATACCAATGGGAATTTGCATCACCTTGTATATAAGCAAATAATACAGACACTGACGTCAGAATCTCGATTTTAGAATAAAACCACTCCTTTTCATACCTGTACTTTGATTAGGTGGTGCATTCGAAAATTTTGATTTATTAGCTCATCAGTTAAAATAATGAAGTGTAAATTTAGTTATTGAAAAGTTTTCTGGCCTTCTGTCGTTGAATGATAAAGTTAGGGCTCACACCTCGATTCTTTGAAGGGGAAGACATTTTCAAAAAGTCATTTTACGAGGCTTACTCGATAGATTACATTGCCATAGCAACGGATGAACCTCAAAATGCAATCTAATTTGGAATCCTTCAACAAGGGCGTGTCGACCACTTAACATCCGGGTAGATACAAGAAAAGGGTTATTAAAGATTATTCAAAAAGCGCTTCTCTTTTTAGAACCCTGCTGCTCTCAAAAGTTCATTTGCATCCGCATTAATGTAATGAAAAATCCATTTTTTTTTCTTTCGCCTCTGACAGTATACGTCTAAAGAAGTAAATTTAATGGATGGGGTGGTTTGAAGCTAAATGTCAGTAGCAGTTATGAATAATGCGTTTTGTGCTGAATCTATTACCACGCCGTGGAATTCTTTTGTCTTTTGGTTGAGCTTCCCCAGAGGTTGGAGCGGTGTTTCCTGAAGAAAGCAGTGCAATTTGTCTTATTGAATGATTCCGCGTTTTTGTGAGAATTATATACGATTTTTTTTTTTTTATTTCCCCGCGAAGTTGTAGATGATGCGTTGAATGGTTTAATGGATTGGAACAAGCATGAGATGAATTAAGTCGATTAAAAAAATGGAATTCAGTTAATGATATATATTTTAAGTATATTGCCAAAAAAAATTGTGGCCTAAATGGAAAGGGATATTTTTGGTGCTCCTTGACATTTTAATATACAGAATGAACATGAAATAGTTTCCTAAAAATATATGAGTACTATTATATTTTTTTCGTTTTTTTACTATTCAAATTCGTTGTCAATTCTTTTTTTTAATCTTTGTCAATGAAAAAATTAGGAACATATTTCAGAATTTTGCAGAACTTAGTAATAATTGAAAACTTTTCTCAGTAATATGACATATGAGGCTGGTTCAAAAGATACCTGTGTTTTTCTACGCATGGCGTTGTTAAGGCATACTGGTGTTGCCACTGCGTGCTGCCATATTTTAAACGGCGCAAAAACAAATATGACACTGATTCTCAAATGAGTTTTGATTTGGCAGATATTTGCCACCAAAACGAAATTTAATTGCTACCACGCCCAATTTTCACCAAAGATGAGATTTAAATTCGTCATCACACACCGGAAACTAAGCAATAATTAAAACAACGGATTGCTTCAGGTAAATCTGCTCCAAAGAAAGCGAACCGACCGAATCGAAATCTTGAGTTTTTCATTTTGGAATTTTTTTTTGTGCAAACCCTATTTACCACATAACTTTTCTTTCCTTTCCGAAAATGAGTTGCAAACAATATGTTTTATACCTACATATTAAGTGTCAGAATATGTATTTTCTTTCAATTTTCCCTATCCTCGACCAATAACAAGTTTGAATATTTTCTTTAACCTTTTATCGAAAGAGCGAAATCTCTTTTCGAAAACATAAGAAAAAAAAAGTGAATATTTTAGTAACAATATCTGGATCTCAGAGAGAGAGAGAAAGCATATTTTTTTACGTACCCTACATACTATAATAGAAGTGAAAGTGTTTATGAGATAAAAAAAATATTAAATCAATTGTAAACGATATACCACTCACACCTTAGTTATTCTGATGATTTAAGGAAACATCCTATGATATACAATTGTTATTTTTTGTATATAAGAGTGTAGCTAAAAAGTACCATGTTTTAACAAAGATAGCGTTGCTAAGGCTAATTGATGCTACCATTATTTGCTGCTATCTGTAAAATGGCACTGAAACTAATTTTACGCTGATTCGTTAGTTAGTTTTGATTTGCCATTTCCTGACAAATCAAAATTTGATCGTTCCCTCGAAGAGCTGCCATCGTCATTTCACTTCGAATTGTTCTCGTCGATTTCATCTAGATTAATCTTTATACACTGGAAATCAAGCAACAATCAAAACAATGGGTTGATTCCAGTGAATTTGCTCCTAAGGCGAAGAAAATGGTCTCATCGGCCGGAAAAGCTATGATGACGATTTTTTGGGATGCGATGGGTGTCACACTCATTAACTTCTCAGGAATATGAAAAAGGATCAATAGGTAATACCACAATGCGTTGCTACAAGTTCACTGCAAATACTCAATTTCCCCTTCCAGAGAAAGGTATTTTTTTGAACTGTCCTCATATAGTAAATAGTTTAATTTTGCATGAAAAAGATATACATCGTATATTACTTGAAATTTAAGTGGTTTTCAAGATACAGCAGGTTGATTTCAAATTATGATAAAGAATTTTATTAGTTTAGAATGCAGTCCCTTCCCCCTGCCAAATCTTGTGGATAGCTATTAAGAACTCAAAGATGTCTAATTGAGAAATTTATCACCTTCATTGTTTAAAAAATGAAGTTTAATTGGAAAATAGGTACATATTTATTTTTAAAAAGAGTTTGAGAAAATTGAATACATTCGCTTTTAAACTATATGAGACACGAAAATCTCTTATATAGTTTAAAAGCGGAAATGAGATTGAGAACAGAAATTCACAGAGGGCTTTTTTTTTTAATAATTTTTGTAGGCTATCTAATAAAATTTTAGATGTTAAAGAATTTGTGGTGCCCTGACTTCGTGTTCATCAAGGTTGGAGCCAAAGTGGCAGAGGTAGCCTAGTGATCATTGTCGCAGACTCTCATCCGGCGTAGTTTTTGTCGAGTCGTGGGCTCAAGTTTGATCCTACTAAAGACTCGCCGCATGGCGGTGATGATGCACTTTGAATTGGGTGAAGACTCCATGTCTTCCAGGATGTATGGTGTGGAAGTTTGGAGAGAGATGTGACAGCTCAGGTGTCGACCTCGTCACTTCACCGACATTAAAAATTGAGAGGTATGTCACCAATAGCCCTGTCCTTTTGTTGCTTCACTATATGATGTCAATAAAAAACCTATCAATCACATCATTTGAGCTATCACAATTCAATAACAATTAACGCAAGAAAGATTCAGTAAATAACATCAAACTGACTTTTATTAGAATCTTAAAATGATCTAAAAATTAGTTACAACAAATGGAGAACCAAAACATTCACGCGTGCTCGACAATGCTTGTGAGAAAATTTACTAATTTGACTAGTTTTAAAAGTGAATCCGAGTTAGGAAAGAATCCAAATTCAGTCTCAGCATACCTACTATATTGCCACGAACTACCCAAAAACCGTTGTAACCGAGGTATGACATTATTCCTCTGTAATATATAAAGGTATATATTCTCAGCCTAGGAGAGTTCTTAACCAAATGAAACCGTTCTCAGTTTTTGAATAAACTACTGTATATACATATGAATAACGTGATAACTTTAATTTGTAATAATTTCATTAAAAAAATAATTTAATTTCCTAATTCAAAAATTACGAGTTCGTTTCTACTTTCTGATCCAATTCCAAATTATCCTTTAATTTATGTTCCTAAAATCTGTTTAATCAACTTGCACATAATCATATGTCTGTCAGAAATAATCCCTACTAGACTGGTAGACGTCAGAGAAATTCCCGGGAATTCCTTCATCTTTACCCACGTGATCTGGAAATATCCTTAGAAATCCTGTTATAAATTTATATGCACGGTAAAAAATTCACTCTCTTTCGCTTTTTTCAGATGCAACTAAAACGGCAGAATTGCGTCTCTTGCCTTATGGATACTTATTGCCTCTTTCTCTCAGCAAAATTTATAAACAATCTTGAACGAAAAAAGGAGTGTTCATTTTCTTCCGGAATCATAAATGCATTTTTACTCGTCAATTATGTAGTGTTATATATATTATTATGTGTGATACCAATTCAAGCAGCTAAAACAGTTACGCGACAGTTTGATGGAGGCACGGGGGTACAACGACTGCTACATCCTGGAACCGCACATTGCGTTTAGAAAAAGTGATCGTCTACAAAATAACTTCCCTGAGTTTGAGCCTGTGTACTCCACCTAAAAAAGCAAAGACGTCAAAGGTGATGGCTACGGAAGTTGAATGGATCCAAGTCCCCATTTTCTTGTCTGACTAGTTTCAAAGTAGGGTTCGAGTCAGGAATGGATCCAAATTGAGTCTCAGAAAGTCCATTATATTATAATCTCCTGACATTCAATGTCATGTGCCAAGTTGCTCTCTCTTCTCAAAATAAGATCACATCCAATTTCGCAATTCTCACATTTTCCCATTTCTCTCTCTCTCTCTTTCTATTACTACTCTTTCATCAACTTACTCGCTGCTTCTAACTTTCAATACCGCTATCTAATAACTCGTATTCATTACATTTCATAAGTCACGGTTCATTCATAAGGAAATGTGTTCAAATCAAATAACGTCATATAGATTTCCCATAGATTTAATTGAAGGGAAATACGCATAAGAAGCATCTTACAAATTGTCGTTGCTATGATTTCTTATTATTGCTCTCCAGAACAGGAAATATTAGTAAATTTTCTGTTAAAGTCATTTTTATTTATTTTCTTTCATTCGAAACCCGGTTAAAACTTTTGTGTGAGTGTGTGTTTGTGTGTGAATTATAGAATATTCTCAATCTATTCAGTTGACAGATTCTTAAATTATCATTCTCATACAAAATTTTTAAAATATTTATTTTTCTAATATTTAATCCCTAATTGATTTAGGCACAGAAACCATTTTTCTTAATGATCTGTTAAAAATGATATATATTAGAAATATTTATGAAGATGATATCTGTTAAAAATGATATATATTAGAAATATTTATGAAGATGATATCTGTTAAAAATAATATCTAAATACAAGATAGCAAATATCAAATCAATATCAGTGCCAATAAAGCTATTCAAAAGAATGCTTATGAGTCTCACAGTTCAAGTTTATTGTCATCAGAAAACTGCAGATAAGAAACACTCGGAAAATAAGTTGAAAATCTCCAATTTAAGCGAACACTTTTATGTGGAAAGAAAGTAATAAAATTTGTTTTCACAGCAGTAAAAGTTTCTATTTGTTTGATTGTAAATGTGGCGAACAAAGAACCGAGAAACTTATTATTTAACAGTTTTGAAACAGTTGTCATGTTGCCAATTCTGCAGTGGAAATTACGTTAGGACTCATCTTTTTTTCCCTTGCTTAGTTTATTTTATCTCTCATAGAAATAATAAAATGAATTTTAATAAAACGTCAGTATTCACTTCTGAGTTATAAATAAGAGCATTTGCCTCAGTTCTATCTTGAATTCCATAAAAGACGTGCTATTGATTGTTATAACAAAATGTTATTTACAAGCGCTATTTGAACTTGCGCCTTTATTTTCGGATGCCAAAAAAATTGAGTTGTGATGGCCTTTTTTCATTATTTAACTCCACAGCCATTTTAAAATCTAATTAAGTAGTTAATAAATTTAAAACTCCAATTGAAGATAAGCCAGAGAAGGACTACACTCTTTATTACCTATCAAAGTGTATGCAAGGTCGCAAGATACATTTGATAAGGTACCTAATATAAAGGCCTCTACGCACTACGGATAAATCTGGACTGTGGAATCTAACTTTCAGAAACCTTTGGCTGCGGTTGGTTATGGTCGCGAGTTCGTGGCCGACGTTGTTTAAATCGAAAAGTTGATTTAAGTCTTGATGCTGCTGCGAATCCGTCGTGTAGCAAAACTGATGCACGTTAAATCAATGGAGGTTCCAAACCCTCAATGTGGGGTGCCGTGGAAGTTGGGAGAGGGTCCAACTCAGGAGTTATCCTCGTCTTTTGACTTAGGCTCAAAATTGCGAGATCTGTTATCAGTAGTCCTTACGATGTTTTTTAGTTCGATACACACATTGATAAATAATCAATTAATTAAAACCCAAAGCTATGTGTTAATTCTCCTATTATCTGTGAGGGCCTAGTTGTCCTCTGACAATAGATATTAAATTGCAAGTTTTGTGGGCGATAAGCTAACTGAATCTTAGAAGTGCAACATTTAATCTTATTCAATCAAATAAATCACTATGAATTCCAAGTAGCAGCTAATATTTCACTAAGTAACTCTAATGCCTATATTTTTTTTTTTTTTTTTTGTTTCTTGGTACAGAAATTTCAATTTCTACAATTTTTTTTTTTTTAAAAATTCTTATCCATGCATTGAAAAATATTATTAAAAAAACAGTATAATATAATATTTTTGTTCCTGAAAGGTTTTCTTCGTGTCAGTTTTAAAATCTATCTATGAAATTAGAAATATGAAATACAAAATAAATAAACAAATCTCAAATGATAGATAATCCATGATTTATTTTATTCATCAAAAGGGGAAAAAAAAAGAACATATAGCCTCAGGTATTCACATTTGATGCATTTTAATGCTGCACCATTAGTATATTCCGTGATTTAATCAAATATTTTTAAATGAAAAATAATTCTTTATTGAAATTTATCCCTTCCTTTCCATGGTTATCAATGCCTTTAGAAGCCACATTTCAGAAAGGAACATTAGGAAGAGCTGTTTATTCAGTATTGACAGATGGATATTGTGCAATTTCGATACATTACACTACATTTCCCCTCAAAAAGACACCATTTTGAGAATTTTCCTCCAAGATAGTCTTCTCTAGACAACTATTGAGTCTTGGAAACATGTCCAGGAACAAAAATATCCTAGAATTGAAAAACGTGTACTGAGATTATTCTTAGTTTTTGGTATTTTTCATATTGTTGCGAGTATTTTTCTATTCAACATTTAAATTTATCAAAAATCTGTCAGTTCTAACTTATCAGTGTTTAACTGAGCTTGTGAGAGCTACCCTAACAAGTCGTCAAACAAACTTTCGACAACTAACATTTAGGATGGATAACATTCGTAAGCCATCCACAAGGGATAATAGCCTTTGTTGCTCTATTGATTTGCTTTGTTCTCCCATAAAACAAATCAATCAAGCAACCACTAGCGTATCTAGTTGTTAAAGATTTTCTTTACAAAATCGTTTGATAAAATTAGTACAGAAGCTAACCATTGTTTTGATTGTTTCTTATCATCGAAGGTGACAACTCAATGCTTAATGACGTTAACAACTCTTCGAAGAAAGAATCAAATTTTGATTTAGTAATAAATGACTATCAAATCAATAATAATGTATGAATAAATGTCAAATTTGTTTCAGCTCCATTTAACAGATGGCAGCACCTAATGGTAACAATGGTTTAAATTAATGATGACATCTGTCATCAAATACAAGTACTTTTTGAACCTTCCTCGTATTTATAAACCCTTCAAATTTGTAAAAAAAGAACCCTTCTATCAAAGTGCATTAATTGAGCGCAGAACATTTTAGAAGGGAATAGAACAAATTACCTGTTTCATTATTACAAGTCTCATTAGAAACTAGCCCTGACGGCTAAAACCCGTATTTGTCTAGGCTGACACCTCCAAGAATACACCACCTCTCCTGGGACATTTAATCAGCGCTTATGAGTGCCAAGAAAATAATCCTATCTTTCCTATTACATGACTTCGCTCAAGTTTCTGCGTTAAATGAACAGCGCTCAAATACAAACGATGTTTTCCGGTGTTCGAATCTGTGTCGAATATTCGCCATGACAACAAATGGCTGAAACTAATTAGTTTGACTCCCTAATTGCTCCCCTGGTGCCGAGGGTAGCTCGTGAATCACACCCAGCGAGTTGCGAATGTGAAAAATGGCCGCTTTATGCTTGTCCGACTCATAAAAACGAGTGCTTTCTGCATTCAATCCGACCGATTCTTAGTTTTCGTGCGTGCGTGAATCCCGTTCGTGATTTTTCGAAGGCATCCGGTGTCGATAGGAACGTGATCGGAAAATCTATGAGCGAAAAGGATCAATGGCCAAAAATGATCGAAATCTATTGTGAGATATCGAATTTGGAATGTTTTTCCAACGCTTTTATTTATCTTGCACTGTGCATCAGTTTGGCACACATCTTTTCATCAATTTTTCGCCCGCTTCCTGATAAGCTGGAATATTGAAATTTTGCATACAAGCTCAATTTGAATGACAATACAACATTCATTCAAAAAATTATAAATTTAATTTTTTTTTTAAATTTTGCTAATATTTTTTGAGGAGAAAAAAAGATTAAAAAAGCGGAAAGTAATAATAATAGTAGTGGTAGTAGTAATTATATATATAGCCGAAATTATCTAACTTATGATCGCGAGAGAGAATGTTTAGTCAAACATTCTCTCTTTCTCAGCTGGATTGAAAAATTTTAAATTCTTTTTATTTATTTATGATGATGATAAACTGTCATTTTTGGTACTTTTCTAACTGACCAAAGAAAATAATTTTTTTTTACGTTTTAGTTCCTTTTTTACTCTTTTGCCACGCAGATGTGTTGCTTAAAAACTTTGTTTTTATAATTATATTATAAGAAAAAATGACTCGTTTCGGAATAGGAATTTTATTCAACTTTAAGCACGAAAGGTACTTTTGAGCTTCATACGGCCACTCTTATTTCAAATTGTTATTATGATGGTTGTAATGAATTTGAAAAAAAAGTGAAAAACATGATTTTTAGCACTATATGTACCTTTCTTCTTTAGGTTCTTAAGAGAATTTTAGTTTTATTATTTTAGGTTTCACTTTCATATTAAATATTTTTTGCACATCTCTTTTTACAGTTAATATTGGCAGCGTAAGTAATAAGGCTATTTTTCTCTCTTTTTTCTCAATAAATTCATTTCTGCGAAGTTTAACTTCATTTAAGAGAAAGGAGCAGAGAAAAAAAAAAAGGCGCAATTTTATTATTTTTAGGAACAGAACTTTATCTCCTTTTTAAACGAGTGAAATGTAAATAAAAGAAATGAAACCAAGTTCACATTTCCTTGATATCCAGTTCCCCTTAATGCTCTATCTGTTTCATTGATTGATTGGTTGGCTTTATGGGATATCAAACAACAAAGGCTATAATCCCTGTTTGTTTGATTACATGCTAACCAGGAGATAAAATAACAAAAAATATATCATTTAAAGATAACGATTATTTTATTAGCATTGCTATTAGAAGCAACACGAGGATTATTAGTGACAGACCAAGTCATTTTGAGCCTCATCAAGTGACGCGGACAAAACCTGAGAGGACACCTCCCTCTCTTAACTTCCACACCATGCCATTGGGAGGACTTTTAACTTCGACAGATGTAACATACATCAGCCCCTCTGTTGTTACCGCATTCGATCATCACCATCTCTCTACCTCCATCAAGACAGCTGCCTGCGATAATTCTCTCTGAGTTTAATTTATTTCTTCTGATATAATTTCAATATAACTTTTAATCTAATTTCCTCTTTAATTTTTTTAATGGAGAGTTTTCCGTCCTATTTTAATAGAACACTTGAAGTATCCGAATTCAGTGACGAGCAATTAAATTATTGAGCAACTAAAAAATTTCTCCCCCATGACAAAAACCTAAATTTGAATGTCGTTCTTTACAACCTTTTCCAATAATTAATTAAAAAAAATTTGCCATTGTTCCTTCTTAATTTTAAAATATTTCTAAAATCCCTCACAGGATCTATAACTGCTCTTGAGAGTAGATTCCAAAGTTCAATAAATCTTTTCCAGCCAGAACGGGAATATAAGTCCGAAAAATCATCTTCCTACTCCCTGAGAAACCGCTCGAACAATGATAACCTCGTTCTCAGGAAAGGTTATACGACAAATTCTACTCGGTGCATTGCTATCGCTTCTTAATTTCCCTTCCAAAAGTAGTAGAGTCATCTGTTGCGGTTTACTTTGAAATTAACACTAAAAACGACATGAATGTCCGTAGACTTATCCTTGGAAACCATCTATAGTTGACTTATCCTTGGAAACGTCATAGATAGAATTACTTCTATTGAACACTAAGAATATTAAAAAAGCTACATTTTAATTTCTTTTTATTCATTTTTTGTGCGGAAATTCTCTTAAAGATTCTTATATGTTGCGTAAGAGTTAAAGATTATTAGTTCTTTTTATGCAATGATGAAAGCTGAAAACAGTGCAATGTTCGAATTTGAGTAATTTTCGAACATTCGAATTTACTAGTTTCAGTGCTACATTTTATGCTACTAAGTGATTATTAACTATTTTATTTAATTTATTTAGCTACCTTTAAAAATGACCACAACATTCAAAAATATATTCATAATTTATAAAATTGAGAACCACGCAATGAATTTAAAGTTAATTTGACTGCAACTGTACATCACGATGCTTGTTATTAAAATACTTAAACCCAAGTACAAAAGTAAAATGGCAATTCATTAGAGCAGGTTTGCCCAAATATTGTGTTGCGAAAAGGTAACGGGTCACGAAAAAAAATTACCAGGTTACCCCCCCCCCCTTCCCTTCATGATATCATAATTTGCAAAGCGATACAGAATATATTGTGATATTTTTGAGTCATTTAAATTTGACCTTGTAACAATAGGCTATTTGGGATTTGCTCTTCACTAACCACATTGACTTATTGGTATTTTGAATTGCATACAATTGCAACTCCTTGCCAACCCAATGAAACATGATTATTTAAATTATATGAAGATAAGAAGTGTAGAGAATTGAACTAAAGTTTATGATACATATGAGTGAAATAGAATAGAAAAGAATTAGAAGGGAGATACAGATTATAACTACAAGCTAATAGATGTTGATTGGAGTGAATCATCGTAATTAACTGTTTGTGTAGAAAGTAGTCGGAAGTGACCCTTGATCAGAATAAAATGGGTTGATTCTGCTATAATCGAGTATTTGAATAGGAGTGAGTGATTTGGTGTGCTAAGATTATATTATTTGAATATAAACTTGAATTAATTCAGTTAAGAGGGATTTGAGAGAAAGCGATTGATTTTGGATATTCTAAATAAATTGAGTTATCTTAGTCTTATGTATCTTCAATTGCAGTTTTGAACTTCATGAGCATTTAATTAGACCTTAAGATGGCTATAGAGTCAAAAAACGAAGGAAGGCTGTGTCAGCCTTATAAGATAGCAATGTTATATTGTCTTTAAAGAGAAATAGAAACCTGTAACCGATACGGAATAACTTACTTCGTAATCATGTTGTGCTGAAGCGGGTTATTGTAAAACTTTTATTAAGCTAACAAAATTGCAGAATGTGTATAGTGTGGGTTCATTACAAGATGAGATTTCAGCTGCTATCAAAGAACATTTGTTAGATCTGGAAGATCGTGATCTCAAGGAATATTTTCCCTCATTCAACAACGACAGAAAATGGATAAGAAATTCATCAACCTTTAACGAGGAATCCGGGACATAATTACTGAGTTCATATGTTGAGTCTATAATTGAACTATCGAGTGACACGCATCATTCAAAAAGACGTGCACGAGAGAATACCACAAATGAATTTTTGGCTGTCGTGTCGTCAAGAGTGCCAATTTTCGCTGAAAAAGCTGTCAAATGTTTGATTCCTTTAGTAACACTTATTAAAGTGAAGATAGATTTTCAATTCTGGTCTTCCTAAAAATATAAAAATAAATTGGAAATCTAAATGTGTGGACCTGAGAATCAAGTTATCCTCTTTTCTTTCAAACGTTAAGTTTTTAGTTAGCAAGAAACTGCTTCACACTTTTCATTAATAATGTGATCTTATTAAAATTTACCTTTTGCAGTTATTTTTGTAATAATTTCGTATAAGCGATTATCAAAGTACGAGATAATTATATGAACGTATAAATAGTGTTTCATCTCACATAGAAATCTCACAATAAGCAAAAAGGCTTTAGAGAACCGCGCAAATATTTCTTAAAAATAAAACAGTCAAAGTGAAAAAAATTTGGGAAACACTGAATCAAAGGGATGGGAAATACATCATTCGAAAAATAAAATAAATCTCATAATTCGAAACGCAAAAAAATTTGTTCTTTTAAAAAGTTTAAAGTAATTTTTGCTGCGATGCATGTTACACAACAACTTTCATTCTACTGATAGGTGATGTCGGCACCACATTAGATTTGTCAAAATATATAAAATTTCAATAATCCAGAACTGTGCTGTTCGCGCGAATTTTGTTCAATACTCACTCGAAATTTGTCCAGTCAATATTTAACTTTATCTATAGCCTTTCCAAGATGAAGAATTTATTTCGTAGATATCTCGTAAAAGAACAAATAACAATCTCTCAGTGTGTTTTATTAACTATAAATCGCAAAAATCACCATTCAAATACAGCGAAAAGAACTCTTTTAAGACTTAGGAGGAAAAAAACACCCCTCCTAAAATGCATTAGAGATCTCTTCCATAATATTTCAACTTAATCTCGCTTTTTATAGCGAAACTGTCACGTCGTGACTAAAACAATGTATGGCCAACAAAAAGTCCTAAATATACTGCCAATCTAAAACAAAAAGGTAAATGAATGGCTTTCTCAAAGTGAACGCCCATCGATGGAGGACATAAAAGTGGTCAAGAACTCTTAAGGATAACTTCCTGTTGCTTGTCTCGAGAACTTTTAAAACTTCATTTCTGCCGGGCATTCGGGTTAATGCTTCGCTAATAGCAGGATGCAGGCCCGTGATTTAGGATGTCACAGTGATTTATGGAAACCACTTAGGATACATTTGGGCGATAATGTATGCATGTCGCCGAGCACTCGAAAATAAAGACTGTCAAACACGAAAATGTCGTTCATTATTATTGATTTCTTTTTTTCTTCGGTTTCAACAAGTGCAAGGGCAGAACGTTTTTCTCTGTGTCATGGATTTAGAACAAAAATTATAAAACTGTTATTATTATAGTGCTAAAGGACTAGTTATTATGATAATGGAAAAAGTAGAACTTGTGAAAACTGATACATTTTATCAGTTTGTAAAGAAAAAGGGAAGGAAAAACAAAGTAAACCAAGATAAAAACTTCTTTTCCCAAAACGTGTTCATTTCCAGCGACGAAATTATATCAGATTAAGTCAAAAATCGTACTATTTTCAATATACAAAACTGAGGATTTATTCTATTACAAATTCACTTCCTATGGAAATTGAGATATTTTCAGATATCCTTTAGAAAACGATAATAATGAAATTAAGTCTTTAATAAGTACACATAGTCACAACTCAGGTTTGGTTTTAATAACGTCGCACTGGAAGCAACACGTGAACAACTGGCAACGGACCTCGTAATTTTGAGCCTTGGTCAAGTGACGAGGACGACACCTGAGCTGGTGCCCCCCTCTCCTAATATCCACATCACACCAGTGGGAAGACTTTGAGCCTCGACAGATTTAACATGTATGAGCCCTGCTACACAGCACACTATTTACTCTGATTTTGCAGTGGTAAAGGATGCCTTTGTTTGTTTATACTTGATTATCACACAGTATTATAAAATAGCAATTAAAGCGTAGATTTAATAAATGAATTCAATTTTTTTTATTTGTGAACATCATAAATTACTTAAACATAAATTAAAACTAATTTTTGAGACCATAACAAGAAAACTGACCAAAAATTGTGCAACTAAAACAGAGCACGAATTTTTCACCGCAAAACATATATACGAACCAATTTCTCGAGAGCTGCTCTCCAGAAATCATGTGAGAATGTTTTGCAGTAAATCCCTAATTTGGATTTTGATTGTTGACAGGAAAATCGTAATCTAATACGGAAGATAATGGACCCTTTTAACTAAAAATGTTAGATCTGAGTCGCTTTTATGGTCGCGCCTAAATCGAGATTCTGATGATGGACATGGTTTAAACATTTTTTAAATTCCGGTGATAGTATCCAATATCTCGAAACCTGTTGAATTCTGTTCATGACTTGAACAACTCAGAATTTCCTCTTTTTTATTAGTGTCGTCTTGATGATACAGATTGGAATTGACGATTGTGTTCATATCTGGAAAATCGCTTGACTTTTTGCTTTATTTGGAACTACGTGCGTCTCTTAAGAAGCTATGCAACACTCTTTTTGCCATTTTTGAAGCTGGGTTTGTTTCTCCGTTCTCTTTTTTTTTCTTATGTTGACTACCAGAGGATCTTTTTCTTCCGTCTGTATTCTAAAACGAAACTGTTTAAGTATCTGATAGACTATTCTAGATTTTATAATGTTAATCGAACAGTCAAAAACGCTTATTTACTGTTTGGAACCTCTGTCCCATTGCTACCTGGTTACCTGGTGTGGACTCTTGACATAAAAATTTCTTCAAATTTGTAATGATACTATAATACAAACTGGCAGACATGTTTCAAAAATATTTCAAATTGTTTGACATTCACTTCATGCTTCGGAGAGTTTAATAAAGCTTACTTGAAACTTGTTGAGACAGACGTATGAAGTGATTACCATCAAATATAGCTAGGCACCATTATAACTAATTAAATCAGTTTTCAAATTAAACGAGCCGCATCCGTTTGGGAGCTGTGATGCCACAAATCTATAAAGACTTGGTCGTAAAATCTACATGCCAAAGCTAAAATCGCTTGTGACGAGTTGGAGAAAGACACCGTTAAGAGCGTCTGCGACTTTATGTCACGATGTGTGGCTGAATGAATTAGAAATAATGGTGGCGGCCCAGAATCCTATTAAGATTGTAATGCTTTTATGTTTTGACTATTAAATTTTGTCATATCTATGCTCAGTTTATAATCATTTCTCGTTTTTGGTAACTTACTTTCAAATATCAGTTCCATCTGACTATTCCTACTAGGTATAATTATAAACTAGAGGAGCATCCATTATATCTTAAAAAGTTTTTCTGCTTCTATTCTTAAAGAACTGTTTCCCAAATTTCATTTCCTGATACCTGATTTTTATTAAGATTCTTTTTCATGGCCGAGTAATAACTTAAGGATATTTTGAAATTTCTAGGTAAAATAAAACGTTATTTAGACGTCAATTATTTAGTATATTAATAATCCCTTATACGATATTACTACAAAAATAATTGCAAAAAGGAAGTTTTAATGAAATCAGATTATTGTGAAAAGTGAAGTTTATCGCAGGAAACTACTTCAGGTTTGAAAGAAAATAGGATAACTTTTTATTCTCAGATCCAGTTCGATTTTCATTTTGTTTCAATACTTTTAGGAAAACCAGTGTTGAAAATTTGTCTTCCCATTTATAGGTAATAAGAAAAAGTATCAGATGTTTTACAGTTTTTTCTGCTAACACAGCTTGACGACACGACAACCAAAAACTTATCAGTGGTATTTTTTCGTATATGTCTTTTTTGTGATGTGTCATAACTATGGACTAACCATCTGAATCCAGCACAGTTCAGTCTACCGCAAATTGACATTGGACGCGTTATTTATCATTGTTCACTAAGAGAATACATTTAATAAGATTAGTGTCCAGGCTTCGAAAATGTTCCTTCATAACAAATGAAATCTCGTCCGGCGCTGAACTCACATAAAACTCATTCTAAGATTCTGTTAACTTGTTAAAAGTTATGTAATTATGAGCTTCCCCTCAATGTGACAACCAATTGAGTTTTATAGTAGCAGCTATGATTAAATAAAAAAAAAAACCATCTTTACCTAGTAAGGTCGGATGTATAAAAATAAAAAAAATATCACAAAAATATTCCGATTGATTGAATGATTGTAAACTAACGTCACACTTAGAACCAAAACGAGAGCACGACGGAACTCTTAATTTTGAATCTCCGCCTGGACCAGATAAACTCAAAGTAAATTGATCTGAAGAATTATTTCAAATGTTATCTTAATTTGATTGCATACATTTCCTTCGTTATTTAAATTATAGTTAAAGTGTCTCATTTCTTAGCGATATTCAATGGGCAACGTAAAGCAAATCGAAACTAGTTCAAAACATTATCCGTAAACGTAAATAAATCATAGTTTTTAATTATAGAATAAACATCTCGCCACTCTAAAACAGTGAAAGGTTTACTGTCGTCCATTTCTATAAAATTGTGAAACCTATTATATGATAATTACAATTATTTAATTTATATATTATCTAAGCACAGATTTCATATAAGTTTAATTTGGAACATACTTTAATGCACTTAATATTTTCCCTATCATCATATATTTATTGTCCTTATCTTTACAGAATCATTGGAAATATTTCCAAAGTTTAATTTCATTAACGCTTTTGCGACGGCAGGCGTGAATGCGCGCTATTCTGTTTGAAGGAGAGTTAAACATATTAACTCCCCCCAAAAAATATTGACTATAGGTTACTAAGTATTTAATTATATTATATGTACAGCTATATTATATAAGTATAAAATTGTAGCCAAGAGCGTGAGTGACCGTCCCGTCTGAAAACTGCTTAGCGACTGCCTTGAGTTCTTGTTGAAGAAAACCTCGAAGTGCTTCTCGTCAACGAATTTCCCTCATCTTATCAAAAAGCATGCCCAAAAATGTTAAGTTTCTGGAACTGTTGAAAGGTCGGGAGCTCATGTAATTCTGGCTTTTGCTATGCGAAGAGGACTTAACAGCTTATCAGTTCTATAACGTCAAAACTGGGAATATTTAGGTGAAGAGGATCACCAGAACATGCTCTTTATTATAATGACAGCACATCAGTATTTAGACACAAAGAAGGCTGACTTAAAAGAGAAAAAACAGGAATGGAAATGCTACAGCGTGTACCTTTGGAGCAGGCTGTGGCCGCGGTAGCCTATTGGTCAAGGTTTCGGATTAGTGGCCGGTGGTTTTCGTTCAATCGCGGGTTCGATCCTTGGCTGCTAAAGACCCGCCGTGTAGCAGGGCCTGATGCACGTTAAATCTGTCGGGGCTCAAAGTCCTCCCATTGGCGTGGTGTGGATGTTAGGAGAGGGGGTTCCAGTTCAGGAGTCCTCCTCGTCACTTGTCCGAGATTCAAAATTACGAGGTCCGTCGCCGATAACCCTCGTGTTGCTTCTAGTGCGACATTAATAATAACTAAACTGGACCCGGCTGTCTCTGTTGCGTGCATCTCTCCAGGGCAGGAAGGTTTTTCGCCTAATACACGCCTAAATACACGAAATAACGGAAAACTTGAGTATTAAATTATATATACATTATTTTAATTTCCTAAATAAAAATAATATTAAATAAATAATATAATTTATAATTTTAATATAAATAATTATGTAAAATATATTAATACTAATAATATAATGTAAAATAAAGTAATAATAATATAAATAATGATTATAAAATATAATAATAATATAAAATATAATAATAATATAAAATATAATAACAATGTAAAATATATTAATAATTATGTAAAACAGTAGTAATAAAATATAATCACACGCACAGAAATAAAATAATAATTAAAAGTATTGCATAAAATATAAAATAAATAAAATAAAAAAGAATGTTAGCTTCTAAAACGTTTCAAGTTAATGTCATTCCGGTGTATCAGTCGATAGCTAAAAGCCACAAGAGCCGAAACGTATTTGTGATAGCAGAACCTCAAAGAAAAAAAATTATATAGCTAAGAATATACAACTTAATTGGTCGAACTGCTGTTTGTAAAATTTGACTACTAAGTTCCCATATTATGTTACTCACTTACTCATTTGCTTTAATTCACTTTTTCTTATTAAATATATGCAATAAATTTTCAAAATTCTTCTGTTTTTTAAGATAAAAATATTTGTAGTGTAATACTATCTACTATATCTAGTCATTTGATAATAAAAAAAAAAATATTTCCTTATAAAATATTATTGGATCAGGTATCGTGAGCATTGTATTTATTATCTTAACTTCTTACAAATATATACAAGATACAGAGGACTGATTATATGTAGTGGGAAACATGAAAGCTATTATTTTTGAATAATAAACCGGATTCAAGAATTTTCATTAAAGTCACGAACTGTTATCAGAAACAAGACCATATCACACTATTGTTATATAAAAATATTGTTACAAAAATCGTCCCATATATATATCGTTGAACTCACCAACTTACAAATTCACATCGCGAACAAATGACAGATTCCAGAAGATTCGCTCAGACTTTGTATCTCCATGTATTTATAGCTGTTCCGGCTAAGTGTGACGCTCCAGAGAATGTTCAGGAAAATTTCATAACTTTTCTCCTCAGACATAAACATCGTTGTGAACCTTACTTTTCTCGCCAAAGTCGTGAAGTTAGTCGACATGTCACCAAAAGGGTCTCCAAGGTCGGGGGTCATTCCTTAACTTTTCCTGGGAAGGAGGTAGTGTTGTTTTTAGTCGAAAGGAAATTTTTTGTGTGTATCACAAAGTCGAAGAAAATAAAATTTCGATTTTCTCTGAAGGAATTTTCTTGTTGTTTTCGTGGTAATTTCTTTCATTTGAAAGCCGTTCAACCACGTGAACATAGAATTATTTTTTTCATTGATTTGGTGGATACTCGCAATATTCATGACACTATTATCTTGGTTTGGGAACATCCTCATTCCATCCCTAATAATCTACAAAAAAATAATACCGCAATATATTATGTATAATAAAACATTCTTTTCCTACAAAAGAAGCTTAAATGAATCATGTTAAATAGACGGAGAATTTTTTTTGAAATATGTTCTATATCTTAGAATCATGGAATTATTGGAGTGCAATTATATGCGTTTTTGAAACCGCCTGACATTTACAACGAAAATTAATCTAAAATGGAATTATATTATGAGAATTAAGATAGAACACAGCTCAATAATCACTCTTTGCACGAAAACTTTAAAAAAACTCAAATAGTATAATTTATCGAAATTATTCATAAAGAGTAGTATTTCAAGAAGGAAAAAAAAAAAAAAACTTTTATGTCTCTGTCTTTTTCCAGAAGTAATTTAAAAGTATGTATTAACTACCTTTTTTACCATTTACTATAATTAATATCTGTGTCCTTTTCGTTCTAGACAAGTTTTAATAATAGAATTAGGGAATACTTACTATAAGCTGTTCGATATGTAGAATGCAAATTTCTCTCTCGTTCACGCAAAAGTAGATATAAAAGCCTCTTTTTACAAGGAATTAAAAGGTCAGTCAGCCATCTTTGATCTATCAAAGTTCTAAACATAGATATATACTCAAATATAATTAAAACTGAATAAATAGAAATAAAAGAACATTAAATACGAGCGTAGTCCCGCCAAACCGCGCGATTCCCAAGGTGCTCCATGATTGGCTGAATGAAGCTTTTAGAATCGACCAATAAGATGCATCCTGGCAGCTTTTACTGTGTGTATGATTCATCGGGGGCGTTCGTTGTCATTTTAGGGAAATGTTTTCGGTCCTATTCATTAATATCCTGCGACAGGATGTTTTTGTTTTAACATTAACTTTAAGAGCGGCTGCGAGTACTAGGAGACTAGTACTAGACCAGGTGCGTTAGACTCACCAGAGAATCGAGACTGTCAAGATAATTTTTTTTCAACTTATTAGGTAAGAAAAATTACTTAATATTTATACCGTATTTATGTATTTAAAAGATATAATTAATTTTTCTTGTTTGTATTTTGTTTCATAGAAAGTTCAGTAATGATTTTTTTTCCCCATAAAATATTTCTTGTGTCCTAGTAAATACATTTCATTTTTTTTAGAACTTGAAAATTCATCGTCATGGCTACAGTAATAGTGAGTAATTTGAATCTATAATGTTTTTTTTATGCATATTTATTAATTATCTGTTTAAATTTTGATATTTCTATCCTAGTAACCGATTATTTTGTGCATTTTAAATCGTTGAAAGCGGAACGAATTTGAATTTTAGCGTGATTTTGTAAGCTATGTATTAGTTTTAATTTTTGCTTTTAATCTTTCTAAGGGAAAAAAATTGTATTATTTTTGTATTACTATGTGAAATAGTTTCAAATATTTTTGATGAAAATAGAAAGATATCAGTGTGCATCAATTATCTATTACTAGAGAAGCTAACTTTCCCGCGTATTTCCTAAAATGATCAGGACTTAAACTCTATCGTACGAATTAACAATAAGTTATAACTAGTACTAAATGCATAGTACTTCTTGCCTGTTATTGCTCCATTATTATACAGGGTAATACAAAATGATTCATTTCGTTTCAAAATTCCATATTTTCATAAATAAACGACACAGAATTATATGTAATTCATGAAAGCAAATGGAAAATATAGAAATTCTTTTTTTTTTTACAAATATTCAATATAACTTCCTTTAGTTACACGTGTAATGCCAATTCCATATGTAAACTCTTGCCAACACGTTTTAAAGAGTTAATGGTAATGGGTTGCATAGCAGCAAAAATTTGTGAGTTTAAATTCACACAAATTTGTGGATAATGATATGGGCTCATATGGGTGACTTAGGTGGCTCTCATCTGGTCCACTACGATTGATGCAAATGCGAAGTAGCTCCATGAAAGCTTCTAAATCAGCTTTCGTGAAAGAATTTCACTAAGAACTCACGGACCCACCTATTTTTTATAATATAAAACTTCCACAGTCTCTTTTGCATTCATGTTATTTCCTATCATTCAGTGTTGTGTTTATTTTTGGAAACATGAAATTTTGAAATCGGCTGCATCATTTTGAATAACCCTGTATTTTAAGAGTATATTATTCCCGTAACACTTTTTTTAGATGCTCACCAACAATTTCAAAATTAATATTCGAAACGCATGAAGGTTACAAATATAAAGAAGGTCTCATAAGAAGATTAAAAAGCATTTAAATTTATACAAATTCAGTAATTATGATTAAAATTATGCTAAAAAGAAATATGTGGATTCCGCGTGACTTTTAGTTATGTTACGAATGTTTTTTATGCAAAACAATTCGAAAACACTTCCTGAAATGACCCCATTCCTAATAAATGGTATGGGCCGCGGTAGCCTAGTGGTTAAGGTCGTGGACTAGCGGCTGGCGGTTTCGTTCAGTCGCGGGTTCGATCCTTGGCCACCAAAGACCCGCCGTGTAGCCGGGGCTGATGCACGTTAAATCTGTTCGGGGCCCAAAGTCCTCCCGTTGGTGTGGTGTGGATGTTAGGAGAGGGGGGTGCCAGCTCAGGTGTCGTCCTCGTCACTTGACCGTGGTTCAAAATTACGAGGTCCGTCGCCAATAGCCCTCGTGTTGCTTCTAGTGCGACGTTAATAAAAAACTAAACTCCTAATAAATGGTACATAATTTATAACGATTCAAACTCCGAAAAATAATTCTTGATCTAAAAGTATTCTCCTTAATCAGCAATAAAAAGGAAATTCAAGCCAATATTTCTTGACTTTAGATAGAGACTGATACATCATAAGACGACTCATATGTATATAATGTTAAATATATTAGTGGATTTCGAGTTTTTTTCAAGTTAAAAAAAGTATCGTTTATTTTAAAATAATCGTAGATTTTTATTTACTTACATTACTATGCTTTTTTATTTTTTAGTTTCATCATCCTTTTGATTCAGAAAGTGACGCAGTAGCTCTGAACGAAGCCATAAATACACTAGGTAATATTTTTATACTTCTATTTTTAGAAATAATTATAAGATGTCTTAAATCTTTTCTTCAATCGAATTTGATTAGCAATTTTTGCTATATTTTTTTACAATTTTGTCTCTTAAATTGAAAAAAAAACCGCATTCTTGTTTTAGAAAAGTATATTTACAAAATAAATTTTGAAATAAATTTCATTATGGGAACCTTAGAATCGTTAATATAAATTTTTGAATTGAATAAATTCATATCACAAAATGTTTGTCATGTTTTAAATTCAGTTGCGAAATTGTGTGTTTAGTTACTGCTTATTATGCGCTTGGTTACAGACGACGACTACTTTAAACCACCTTTTTTTTTTTAAAAAAAAAAAAAAAAACTATGTGTCTTAAATAACGATGAGAGAATAAGTTACTTAATTTTCTATTAACACGTTAGATACTTCAGTACTTAAACTTGTTCATGTATGTCTTTTTGTTTGCTTCTCTGAGTTACTTGTTTTTAAATATCTAAGTTTTATTTAGTTGAAAGTAATAATAATTTATATTTTACTCAATTTACATACCTTATACATAAAGCAGATTATTTATCTGTTATGCAAATTCACACCTTTGATCATATCGCTCCAAAATTTTTAGAGATCTTCGTTGATCTTAAAAATGAGCTGTAAGCATATTCCCGCAAAAAAACTTTCAAGTTTACTTACTGTGAAATATTTCGAACCCTCCCTTTTTCACCTTTTTTCTTCACAGCCAACAGATGACAGCAACATCAATTTACTCGAAAGCTTTCCCTTTTGAAGTTATTATTATTATTTTTTAAAATTAATTATATTTTTTAATAATTTCCTTCCATGTCTTAAAGATTTTTCTTAATAATGTTGATGTGAGATATTTTTGTGTTCTTTGTGGAGTAGGTCTCGGACGAAATGTTGGAAAATTACGACTCTTTCACAATCTGAAAAATGTAAATTCATTACTTTTTTTTTCTTTGTAATTTTTTGAAAATAGAGTTGAAAGGTATCAATTTAGGAATTTATATCTTTTAAATCGTTTCAAATATATCCAGAAATCGATCGACACAAATCAAACGGTATTCAGACGGTGAACAAAATAAACATTGGGCCCTGTTTTAAAAAGAGAATGGAGAAACTCTAATAATCACTAACAATTCACTTAAAATAATCAGAATATTATTTAATGATTAGCTTTCATAAAAAAAAAATACTATGCTTCGAGTTGGATCTTATATTTCTCAACTCATCCTTGCGAAGAAAGGGTACATACCAGTTAGTAACAGATAAAAAACAATTATAATGTACAAAAAATTAGGCATATAAAACAGAAGAAAATGTACGAGCATTAAAATGCAATTATAAAATTAAAATAATATAAGGCATTTTAATGTAAAGTAAAATATTCAAAATAATAAAATTTAATCTAAGCTCATTATAAAATACCAGAAGGTCGCACGTGCACAAAAAAATATAACAGTTGCGTCTTAGCTAAAAATCAAACTTTTGACTGACTGTAACAATTAAGCGAATGAGATACAAAATAAATAAATGCCCAATGTATTTATCTAATTTATTCTACGTAAAACGTAAAATTTATGTATTCCAGTCCTTAAGAACTTCGTTTAAGATATAAAATTTCAAAATGTCTTTTATTCTGCTGGGTTTCAATATTGCTATTTTGACTTAACTAATGTAGGCTTTATATATTTATGATGTTTAATATTGATCAAGAGGACACAGAACACTAAAAATGAACCAAAAAAGAATTGAAAATATTTTTATTACTGTATTTTAAGTGTATGTATGACTTTTACGATGTAAGTAAAAATTTCATAGCTCTCGCTACATATTTGAGCAAGTTATTTAAATTTTCCTTTAAATTGTTCTAGATTATTTCAGAGGTCCTAAATATTTTACTCCTATAACTAATTTTTATACTAAATCATTTCATTTCATAAAAAAATTTCTTAATTTTTTTCGGGGCTTTTTAATTTTTCTGACTGTTGTATATTTAAATTGAGAAAGATTTTTTTTGTAATAATAATAATAACTTTGATATAAAATTTTCAAATTTTTTTTTTGAATAATTTATTTGATTGTTTTGTGCATGGGATACAGATTTAGATAGGAAGATATTTTTCGAAAAAATCCACAAAATGAGAAATAGCTGTGAGTTTTACTATTTTTCGTAGTATCTTATGGGGAAAAAATTATAAAACTGAAAATAACATTTGTACAACCAAAGCCCTGCAGAAAATTGTGAGAAATACTTTAAAGAATTGAGGAAAAATTAATAAATATTTAAATTCGTAAAAGTAGGAGGAATTTAAAATCATCGAAATATTTTGAATAAAATTAAAATTTCAAATAAACGTTTGTTTGAAAACGAATTTTTTTCCTTCCTGAAATGCATATTTTATGTATGTGTTTAAATGTAGACAATATAAACTTTTCCTTAAAAATATCTAATTTAAAAAAAATTGTTACCTGGATACCCTGTCCTATCAAGCCCTTTCACTTATTTTCCCTGACTGATTTCATCATTTGATGTCTTTATAGGACAAAGCGATGACGCCCTCATCCACATTCTTGGTAATAGGACCAATGAACAAAGGAAACGGATCATGGAAACATATAAATCTATGTTTAATCAGGTGATATTTTTATATGTATCCGTATTTTTCTTTAAGCTGTCAGTATATATTGTTACTTCATAATATATTGTATGACTTCATTTTGTGACGTAGTGCTATTTGCGATTTTCCTCCTCACTAACCCCTGGGACTTTGAGGTAATTTGAATTGCATGCAGTTACAACTCCTTGCCAACCAAAATGAAGCGTGATTAGGTAAATTAGATGAGGATAAGAAGCGCAGTGAATTGAATTAGGGATACATAAGTAAAATAGAATTGAAAGAAAAGAGAAGGGAGGGATAGAGGGTAACGACTGGTTGATAGATGTGTAGATTGAAGTGAAGCATCATAATTATTCGTTTGGATTGTAGTGACTCTATATTAGAATAATAAGAGTAGAATCTGTTATAAACAAGAAGTTTATGTATTGGGACGAGGAATATGGCAAGCTAATATTCAATTATTAGAACATAAACTAGGATTACCTGAGTTAAGAGGGATTCGAGAGAGAGAACTTTCTTGAATTTTCTAAATAAACTACGTAGCCTTTCTCTTGCGTATCTTCAATTGAAATCTTGAACTTATTGAGAATTTAATTAGACTTTCAGATGGCTATATAATTAAATAATAAATGAAATGCGTCACAATTTTAAAGTCGCAAGCTAAGTTTTTAAGCCTTTTCAATTTTAAAATGTATGTTTTATGACATTTTTTTTTTATTTCATTGTTATTACTTGAAAACTGTTCGAATAAATTAGGCAATTAAACGAATAAATTAAACATTTTAATTTAAATAATTGTAATGTTTAGGTAAAGTACTAAATTTGTAATCGTAAAATTTTTAAAATTGAGAAAAATACGAAGTTTTTTTAAATGGGTTTTCTTCTACTCACATTGTATGTCTGGGTCAAAACTTTAAAAGATTTTTCTCACATTTTAAAGCGCTCAATTGAGCTGAAATTTTCTTTTCCCGATTGTTTCGGATGACAATGCAATAATTTAATTAAAAATGAATAAAAATTAATGGATTAAAACTATTTATTTAAGGAATTAAATTTTACTCATAATTCCAATTGTTTATAGTTTGAAACAGTTGAATATTGAAACCAATAAATGAAACTATCCCCTCGTAAAAATTTAAAGTATAAAAAAATATATGTTACAGAAAGTGTGAAGTTTAAAAGAAAACCTATGTTTAAAAAATTCTTTTTATTCTGGTGTTATTTAAATTTTTTCTCATCGATTAATTTGAAAATTGTTAAAGCTGTTTGGCATTTCGAAGAATAATGAATCATTTATTTTTTATTTACTTAATTTTAAAAAATAAAACTAACCCACTATGACTTTGTTAAATAACAATATTTAGGATTTTTCTCCTCCATGTAGATATAAAATTTGATAAAACTTTTCGGTGTGAGCGATGTTTTCTCGTTGCCTCGAGGGAGTTTAATTGATTTTGGTTTCGAACCAGCGGCGGTTCGAACCTTGAATTTTTGGGTCCGAAGAGTGCAGGTCTGGTCGCCTTTTGTAGTTCTCTTATTAATTACTCCAAACGAGATTTCCATGTGGGCTAGTTATTAATGCGTTTTAACTTCTATCGTCTTTGTTGAAGCGAGCGACCACAACTTCTTACCAAAATAATTACAATTTAGAAATAAAAACAAATTCAATTTGACAGCTAAGTGAAAAAAAAAAATCCAACAACTTAAATAACTACAAAAATAGAACGTGAAAATATTTTTATGCGCGGAAATTTCAATTAATGTAAAAAAAGAAGAAGAAAGATGTGTTACAAGAATTAAGGCTCCGTTTCTTAGCACAACTACTTTAAAATATTTCACTGGAAGCTGATAAAATTTACTTCTTAATATAATTGACTATCTCAATCACGACTGTCAATAAAAATCTCTGGAAAAGTGGAAAAAAAAAAGCTTTTAAATTATAATAAGCGTATTAGTCCGACATCTTAGGAAATACCAGTCATTCACTTTCAGCTATCTTTTTACTGTTATTTTTTTTCAACCAGCAATATATTCAATCCTAGATTACATGGAAAATATTCATCTATCTCTGCAATATCAACTCTTTTTTTTTAATTGCAAGCGTTTCCTAAGCATTCTGCAAATTTAATCTAATACTTGTGTATTTTTTCAGGAATTTAAAGATAAATTATTGCTGAAACTGACGGGAAATTTCAAGCGAACCGTCGAACTGCTCTTGATGCCCCTCCCCGAATATTACGCCAAACTCCTACGAAGAGCGATCTACGGTCCCGGGAAAGACGAAGACTTGCTGCTCGAAATTTTATGCACCATCACGAACATTCAGATAAGGCAAATAAAGGAAATATACCAATGTAGTAAGTAAAATACTTTTTTTTCGAGGCTGTCGTTTGCACAGCTTTAAAAGTATTCTTGATAGTGTATATGTTTTGTGTGTTTCGATTTTATTTTTTTAATTCCCTTTGATTCCAACATTAACTAACAAATTTTAAGATGATGTATGTCGAAAAGTAATACAGGGTGAATACAATGTAATCGTCGGTTTTGTGATAGCTTTTTCTTGTTCAACACAATAGAACTACATTCTTCAACAAAAGTGAAATGGTTTGCAAGATCTTAGCAAAATTTTGGGGAGCTCATTGTAGCTCCTACTTCTCTCTCTCTCCCAATTACATTAACAACCTTCGCTCAACATTGAAAGAGGGCCACCCCCACATAGTCGCCAGATTATTTCGCTCCTCTCCCCCAAGAGAAAACATTAGGAAGTTATTTTGTGGGGCTATCATTGCAATGAGAGGGGCATCAGAGACATTTCCTCCTCAGGCCTCGATAGCTGTAGTTTCACCGCTATCTATATGTTCTCCTTTTTTACACGACATATGGAGCAAATTATCATACGGCAGTACACTGCACATTATTACGGTATCATATGATAGTCTAATTACCTCAGACACGTATCGTATTTCCTTCACTATTTAATAAGATACGTAATTACGTTATACGTTTAATAAGATACGCAAGAGAACGACAACGTACTTTATTATTCATGAAAGAATATGCAAGATCCCGCTCTCTTTCTCTCTCTCTCGAATCCCCCTTAACTCAGTTAATCCTAGTTTTTATTCTAATAATTAAGTCTTAGCTTACCAAGTCATTTATTCCGATTCACGCACTTCTTGCTTATTACGTACATATTTAACTCGTATTACTCTAACTAGGAGTCACTTCAATACAAATTATTTGTTTCGATGATTCAATTCAATTTGCAAAGATCTGTATCAAGCTGTCGTTATCCTCTATTTAACATCTATTTCCTTTCAATTCTATTTTGTTTATATATCGCTAGCCTTAATTCAACTTCTTACACTTCTTATCTTCATCTAATTTATCTTATCACGTTTCAGTTTGGTTGGCAAGGAGTTGCAATTGTATGCAAATCGAAATACCAAAAAGTCCCTAAGAAGAAGTGAAGAGAAAATCAAGAATAGCTGAACGTCACAGATTTCATAGCTGTTTTTTACCAAATCAAAATTTGATTGATCATGCGGCAAATTATCGTGACCAATACCGTTAAGTTATGACCAGAAGATGCCCCTCAGGGACTTATCTACTTTATTTTTATAAGTACGGGAATCACATGATGCCGAGGTATATTAAGGATCTTTTTCTTTCTCGTGGAGATTACTGTCTTTGGTAATCACTGGTGACGTGCCTCCATAATACCTTATCAACCCTTCTCTATTTTCAACCCTTCATTTTGTCAATCATTTTTTACCCTTTTCCCATTTTCTTAAGTAAAAATACAGTTATACCTGCTTTGCGCAGCATAATCACATCTGCCCTTGAGCCATTTAACATAACTGTAATTTCAGTTCACCGAGAGTCGTAGTTATAAGCAGACCAAATTACCAAAACAGTCCCCAAGGTTAGTGAAGAGAAAATCGTGACTAGACTAGCGTCACCATGTAAGAGCATGTCATTGTCTATGTTCGAACTGAATACGGCGCGGTTTCGGACGTAATCAGGGACATAAAATCTTTCAAAAAGTTGGTTATGGAACACAGAGTGTTCACAACAAGCGAGGTGTAGTGATTTCAATGGGTTAAGAATAAAATACACTCCAACTTTATCCACTGCATCGTGTGAACTACGAGTTGTACCAAAACTCGTTCTTCGATACAAACAGCATAGAGAATTGACGAAACCAGTGAAAAATGGTCTGAATGCCCGACGTATGACATCCTTCTGTGAAGGCTGAAATATGCTGCCGGTTATTTGTCACCAGTTTGAATTATATATAGTGAAGCAGAAAATAACCGTTTTTTTCAGTTATTTTGAAGGGAGAAAGGAATTCCCGCTCATCTGATGACTCGTATGGAAAAGTGAAAGCGATTGTAAATGTTTATTAACGCCGCGCTGAGAATCAATGGCGACGGATCTCGTAATTTTAAACCCCGTTCAAATGAAGAAGACGATACCTGAGCTGTTACTCCCTCTCAAAATTTCCATACCCCGCCAACGGGATGACTAGGGACCTTGATCAGATTTAACATGCGTCAGCCCCGTAAAACAGCGGGTCTTCGGTGGCATCAGGGCTCGAACCTATGACTCGACGAAAACAACGACATTCCAGAGTCGGTGACCGTGACCACAAGGCTACCAAGGCCTGGAAAAGTGAAAGAATGAAAGGAAAATATAGCATCTGCTTCTTGCCCCTGTTAGTATTAAGTAATGTAGCTAATGTTTTTGTTGTTACAGTCATTTTGAAACTGGATTATTGTTTTGTAACCACCTTGCACATGTAATATGTTATTTCAATACATACTCATGTATATTAATAGAGTTTACGATTTACGCACGAGTCCTTTGTTTGAAATCGTCTCATGCATTGTTAACTTTTCGTGTTGCTCATCCATATTTTTTACACACTTTTCATGTTAACTTTACAGATATACTCTGTTTTCTAAATGAGCTAGAAATAAAATAAAATAAGAGAAGTGAACCCATTAAAAATGCACACTTATAAGAATTTTATTAAATGTTTCTTGCTGCCTCTTTCTATCTGACTCAAAGACCCACTAATTACAACAAATACGCCTTGTAATACTGAATTCCTGTCAGAAACGATGACAAGTCGAGCTGAGCTACAAGATTGATTTTGGATTGATTTCATCAATCTCTAATCGCGTGACATTTCACAAACGAGCGAGTTAAGCCGATTGTCGAGATGATTTAATCGAGTCGTTATTTTTCCGTGATTATTTCATATCATTTTGTGTATTCTTCATGTTAAAGTCAAATATACCTAAATTTATTGTTTGTATGACAGATACATTCGTGTGCAAAGAGTTCGTGCAGAGCAAAACGTGCATAAAATACCCTTTATATATGTAAAAGAGAACGTTGGCTCTGGATTCTTGAAAATTAGCAAAAATAATGTAATAAATTGCGGAACAAATTATAATAGAGTCTTATAATTTGCGCGTATGCATATTTTCTTTATGAAGTTACACAGGAATGATACGCGTGTGACTTGTGATATAACACATCGATCAATAACTCCCGAGACTAACCCAGAGATGGCTCTCGTAGTAAACCAGTAACCAGGTCTTTCTAGAGTACTAACCTTTGCTTGAAACGTGTCAAAATTTTAAGTCGATCGGACCAGGAAAAAGGTTTTTTGAAGTGAAGTGAAAAAGGTTTTTTCCAAGTGGGTGCCGCGATTGCTTTCGATGGAACAAAAACAGCAACGAGTCGATGATTCAGAAAGCTATTTATCGCTATTTACTCGCAACAAAAAAGATTTCTTGCGGGAAAAAAAAAATAAATAAATAAATTTAAAAAAAAAAAAAAAGATTTTAAAAGCATTGGAACGATTGTATCACCCTAAAAGGTGATTAACAAAAGGTGTTATGTTGATGAATAAAAAAAAATTTTGCAAAAAAAATGTTGTTTTCAATGTTAGACTCGGGAGTTATTGATCGATTTGTTAATTTAATGTAAAATGTAGCACGTGCACACATATCGGTTGACGAACGAGGATTTGAATTTCGACGAAATTAATAAATGTGTTTAATATTTTAATATTTCAAATATAATAAAGATACGTTTCAGATAACTTAGAATTCCGGATTCGTGTCAAAAACATTTCCACACTGCTGGCCACCCAAAATGCTACACAATGCAGGAAACATCCAAACCACGTGAAGGTTTCACCGTGCGTCTACTGCGAGGGATATGCAAATTATTAGCATTACGTTGCAGACGCACATCATGAACCCCTAACAAGTGGAAAATGATTATTTATTAACTTGGAATTTAGAAGTAACACTAACATTTAAGGTAAAACAGAATGTCATTTTGAAATACCAGAATTTCTCTTTTCGTGTGCGGTTGTTTTGAGTGATCAGCTTCAGTATGTTTCGAAAAAGAATATGAGAGACTTCGAGTGCGTTTCTGAGCTCGAGTGAAAAAGAATTATGTCTACATGAAATACAGATTCTCATTCCGAGAAATCGCCAATAGTAATGGACATAATCAAGCACAACGATGCGGTTCTGAAATCGATAGATGCGGAAGGGAACGACTGACCGATGGTATCAACAGCACCCTCCTCACCTCAACATGGCTATGATGGATCAATTTGCCACATCAGAAACCATATCGCAACAAATATGGTCTGTGGCAGAACAATCGGTGTCTGCACGTACCATTCGTCGTCGTTTGTAGCTCAATGGAATGTCGGAAAAGTGTCATTTGCTGATATTACTTTTGTCAGAAAATCACAAGTGTTTACATCATCAATGGTGCACTGGACGACGCACATGGACAACCGGGTGGCACGACATTGCCTTTACAAACTAATCGCGCTTTTGTCTGCGAAACCACGTTAGTCGCATTATAGTTTGGAGACATTGTGGAGAGAAGTGGCATAACTGCGGCATTGTACATCACCATACTGGTCCTGCATTGAATATTACGTCTTGGGTAGTATTGGATTCCACTCCCACATCTCCTAGTATGTATTGCCAGTACAAAGTCCAACCAAAGCAATATCTGTGAGGTTTTGGAGTCTATATATTCCCTTACCTTCAGAAGTAGCCTGCGACTACATTCATCAAGAAATGCACACGTAGCACTCAATGTTCGAGACTTGTCCCCAGACAGTTGCGGCCATGTCTTGGCAGCATTTCGGCTTTGGCCTTCTGTTTTCCGAAATATTGCCTATTAGGCACGTCCGGTTGATGACCGGTGGACGGCATAGAACGCCAACTACTGCACCAGATCAACTTTAGCAACATGTGGAGAAAGCATGGGCTGCCTTACCTGAACAAGATATCCAAAACTGCTTTCATTCAATGCCGAGTCGTTTAGTTGCGGTTATTGCCAGCCGAGGGGCAACACTCAATACGAATTTTATCGTCTTCCCCTTGCCACAAATGACTGTATTTTCAATCATTTCTCAATAGAACTGTATGTTATGCCTCTGATAAATTCGGCTATATATCTCTCTTGTTCTTCTTGGGGTTGCATTTCAGATAGTCATGAGTATATATTATTTTAAAAATATATGTTAGTAAATTTGGTGCAATGCTGGAAAATTGTGTACTTTTTCTACGTAATTCTGAAGTAGAAATTAGTCTTGTGATATTTTTCTTTGCTTTTAATACCTTTCATGCATTGTCTGGTTTTTAGAATTTGGAAAAACTTTAGAAGATTCCATCCAAAATGACTGCCAAAGCAAGTTTAAACACATGCTTACGTTAATATGCAAGGTAACTTTTTATCATTTACTCTAAGTGTATAGTTAAAAATTTATTAATGCGTTTGTTGTTTCTATGAATTATTTTCTGTTTTAGGCTGAGAGGAATGAAGGCATCGTTTCATTGGATAAAGTGAGGAATGATGCCGAGGCTAGTATAGCTTTTATTTTCTAGTAGTTTCTAGTTAAAAATTTTCTTTAAAAATTACTTTTAGCAGAGTAAATTGAAAGTTGAAAGAATATTGTTAATGAAACGTGGTGGCATTAAAAATTAAACATGCTATTGTTTTATATAGAATTTAAATTTTAAAAATTTGTTTTTCATTTAATAAGATACATGTTTTTTTTTTTATTCCAATGTTTTCAGGACATTGGTCATTTCTATTTTTCCCTATTTTTATTTTTGTTTTCATTTAATTTTTTAAAAGTTTAATTTTTTTTGTTTTTATTTTTACTTATTTTTTCATTTTCATTTGTTATTTTTATTATTACTTCATAAAGTTGGTAAAAGTTATCATCAAAAACATTTCTTCCTTTAAAAAAATTCTACACGGAAACTAAGAGTAGAAAAAAATGTGCTTTTACTTTTCTCTCCTTTTGAAAACCAAAAACTGTATTTTGTGAATTCTTTTCTTTTCATCCAATGTAAATTAATAAATTTAATGATTTTTTGCAAGCTCAAGAAATTTATCGCTTTCATCCTGTCATTTGTTATATTTTTTTAAATACGCAACACTTTAGATGTCGAAGTTATAAAATTGCATATTGTAGGTAAAGTATTACAGTTTTATGTTTGTCTACTAAAAGAAGTTATTTTTGGAAACAATGAATTCGAAAAAAAAGCAAGAAGTAGATTTCTGATATTGTCTCGTAAATGTTAGAGCAGATTGACTTGAAGACACAATTGTGTGTGTGTGTGATATTCTAATAACATAGTTTATTAACAAACTGAGAGCAATTACACTCGGCTGAGATCTACCTCAAACAAAGAATCTACAGCTCTATATATAACAGTAGCGTCCGTATGGTGACCATTTGTGAAATAATAGTCCCAGTGCAGCGGCCACCCTGCCCCTAGTGATATATCAGGGGATTGGTCCTCCGAGTTGGGGGACCTCAGGGTCTTGCCTTTCTTAAGGTCCGGCATTGCGACCCCGAGGCGCCCTAGCGATCTTATCCTTTCCCATAAGGTTTACTGTCTTTGATAAACACGGGTGACGCACGCCTGGGATACCCTAGGGATCCTTCTCTATTTTCGACCCTTCTTCTTGTCAACCAATTTTTTTTTTTTCATTTGTCTAGATTACTCTTAGAACACAGCTTTACTTTGCTTTCCGCACCATGGTCACGTCTGGCTCTTGCGCCATTAAAATACTGTCACTCAAATATTACAGAGAAATATTATAGACTTCTCTGAAAACGTAAAGAATATTCTGGAAGTGCCCTCGGCAGCCTAGTGGATAAGACAGCGGACTCTTGGCCGGCGGTTTTCGACGAGTCGTAGGTTCGAGCCTGATGCCATTACATACCCACCGTGTAGCCGGGGATGGTGCACGTTAAATCTGTCGGGGTCCAAAGTCCTTCCGTTGGAGTGGTATGGAACTTAGGAGAGGGGGTGGCAGCTTTGGTGTAGTCCTCGTCACTTAGCCGAGGCTCAAAATTCCAATGCCCGTCGCCAATAGCCCTAGTTGCTCCTAGAGCGACGTTAATTAAACCAAACAAGCAATATTCTGGAAAATCTGAAATTGTTATCAAAGAACGCTATTTAACAAATCTTTACATGTGAATTTTCGCTGCTGTCAGCATTGGGATTTGAACCCGGAAACTCCAGATTCATAGACGAGCGCCTGACTTTGGCGCCCCCGGAACTTGCGAGCTATGTGTCAGTATTGTAACTTTAAATAAACTAAAGCATTCTTAAAAATTATCATGTATAAAACAAGCAAGACCCGATTTTTTGTTATACTTTTGACATGGTCTTTGTCATTTTGTTTTTTCAGAAAAATAAGGGGTTCCTTGTAGAGGAAACTTTTCCCCATAATTACAGATTGATGCTCTTCTTTACAGGCTCTGTTTGAAGCTGGCGAAGCTCAGTGGGAAACCGAAGAAGCTGCGTTTAACACCCTGTTCGCCTTCGAAAGCTACGAGCACCTGAGATTCGTGTTTCAGGAGTACGAAGACATCACGGGACGAACTCTCTCCGAAGCCATAGAGTCCGAGACTTCTGGGTACTTGAAAAGAGCTCTTCTCACAATTGGTGAGAAAACCCTTTCATTTAATTAATTTTTTTCTTTTCCAGAATAAGAGGTTTTTACAGGGTAAGGCAAAAGTCACTTAATAGTTAAGATCCCTCAACCTTACTTTTAGTAGTATAGGATGGTAAGTAAATGTAAGTGTAAATAAATTTGATCGCAGTAATTGTATAGGAAAATAATTGCAAATCAATTGCATTTTTATGCATAACTGAAAATTAGTTGCCACGTTAGCCAGTGATCATGATTGCGAACTTGCAATCATGTTGTTTTCGTCGAGTAGTGAATTCGAACCCTGTAGCCAATTCAGTGTAACGAGGCTGATGCACATGAAATCTGTCGAGATCCCAAGTTTTGCGTGGTGTGGAAGCATGGAGAGAGAAGTGCCAAATCAGGTGTCTTCCTCGGCTCTTGACCGAGTTTCAAAATCCATAGGTCCGTCGCCAATAGCCCTCGTGTTGCTTCTCAGCGTGACATTATTTTAGTATCGCGATCACAACTGTAAATCCAGTTTCCCTGTAAGGTGATTATAAAGGAAGAAAAGACTACTTTCAGGTTTAAATATCATTTTATTTGTAGATTAGTTGGTTCTAAATGCTTAAAATGATTAGAAATATATATAATAAACTTTTTCATACTTAAATGAACGAAAATCTGCAATAAAAAGAATGTGACATTTTTTTGGGATCGAATTTGGGAAAAAAGTAAACCAGTTAATGAGTTAAATGTCCGAGATATCGTTGGACTTCAAAATTTTCTTCTGATAAACGGTGTAAAAATTATCTTGCTTAAATATTAAGCTTTTTTTCTGTTTTGAGGAATATATAAGGGAATTACCGTATATTTTCGCATATAAGATGATAGTTAAGTCACAAAAAAGGCTCCCAAAATCCAGGGTCATCGTAGCACAGATACAAATAAAAATTAAACTTAAAAGTCATATAAGTTATAACCATTATAATAATAAAATAAATCACTCATCAACATATTTAAAATCCTGCTTCATTTTCATATTCGTGATATAAGGCAAATAATTTTTCAAGTACATTCTTGTTTTCGTTGTGGAGAATCTCGTCATATGGTCCCAATCTGTACCTTACGAATGGATTTCCGCTTTGTCATCAATATTCCATTACAAAACATTTACAGTGCTTTAAATAGCATTAGAAACCTCACACTTTTTGAAGGATTTGTTAAAGATACTTATTACAGGTACATGGGAGTTCGAGATTCGGCATGTGCTTCTGTAGGTAGCGCTGCCAGATACCAAATAATAATGATAATATTAGCAATAAAATAAATAAATTATAAGCTTATTAGATTGATTGATTTGATTTAGTTAGTTTATTAACATCGTACTTAAAAGCAACATGATGGATGGACTTCGTAATTTTGAACCTCGGTCAAGTGACGAGAATGGCCCTCTCCAAATTTCCCCACCACATTACGGGAGGACTTAGAGCTTCGACAGATTTTAATTGCATCAGCCCTGTTCTACACCGGGTCTTAGAAGAATCAGGACTGGAAAACGATGCATGTATTCCCTCTGTGTGAGAACAAGATAGACTTAATTAGAATTGCAACGTGTAGCCGCGGTAGTCTAGTGCTCATGGTTTCGGACTCGTGGCTGGCGTTTTTTGTTGAGTCGCGGGTTCAAGCCTAGACCACTGTGTAGCCGGGGCTGATGTACGTTAAATCTGTCGGGGCCCAAAGTCCTCCTGTTGGCGTGGTGTGGAAGTTAAGAGAAGGGGTTCCAGCTCAGGTGTCGTCCTCGCCCCTTGACAGAGGTTCAAAATTACGAGGTCCGTCGCCAATAGCCCTCGTGTTGCTTCTAGTTGCGATGTTAACAAAACTAAACTAAAAAAAAAAAAAAAAAACTAAACTAGAAGTGCAACATAGGTAATTTTCACACATTGCTCAGTTATGTATTTTTCCGCAATTAAAATTCTAAACATCGATTTTCAGATTTCAAATACAAAAAATTATAAAAACCATTCATATTTTAAACTGTGATTAAATTTTTGCCCCATTTCTGTATTTCTTATTAAATATATCAAAATACTTAGAAGTTTAAATATATTTTAAGCATTATCTTGCGCCGACCTCACTTAACCAGTTCGTTTATTAACTAGTTAACCTTTACATCGGGAAAAGATCCTTTTAAAGGCAGTTGGACTTGTGTGAAAGGTCAGCAACACCTCTGTTTCCCTTGAACTTTGAGATCAAGCCTTGAATTTATAGAAGTTTGTTCTCCTGGGACCCAAAAGCAACCCCTCACCAAATATTACAGTTTGCAGGGGCCATTTCCTTTCCCGGTGAGGTGAACAATGACCATAGATGAAATTATTATTTTAGTTATATAAACCAAAAGAAAATGTTGTGTCCCGTTGTTTAGAAGAGGCCTGGCCATATTCCTTCTACGCAAAATTTCCTGAGAGAAGGGACATCACAGAGATCTGCTAAGCACCCAACTAGGTCCTAAAAATGTTGTATTTGCACATCAAATACAAATGTAACAAGCGCTTTATTGTAAATATCATCTATAATAGTTAAACTAATTGTAATAACTTAGCGTTCATAGAATTCTCTAGATATTCTACCATTTAGCGCAAACTGCGCAAAACCAGTGCAATCTCAACAAAACTTCTTGATATTTCTCTTTATTTTTGTAAACAAAGATTCTGTTTTTTAATTCAATAAAAAAACAGATTTAAGTTATTTCAATACATTATTATCAATTTAATGTAAAAACTCGGTAATATTTTTTTTTCTTAAAAAATTCATTAAACCCTTTTTCCCTCTTCTTTTTAACACAATTTTTATGATGATGATTTTTGATTTATACAAATTATAAAAAAGATTATACAATTTTAAGATTTTCCAATTTTTACAATACAAATATTCTATTTTTCAGTGCGATGTGTTGAAAATACTCCTGCTTACTTTGCACGGAAATTGTATCGAGTACTTAAAGTAAGTAAGCATTCTCTATTTAAAGAATTTGTTTGACTCGACTAAAAATAAAAAAAAAAAGTACAAGCTATAGTGAATGACTAAGAGTACGATTAAATTACAAAAGTCACTTTACCAATTAAAAATGAAATATTTTTCTATTAATGATCGAATAATTTTCTTCTTAACACTATAATATGCACATTTAGGCCTAGGAGTATTCTTAAAGGCAGGAAACATAAAATTTCTTAACATTTGACGATATCTTTTGCCGGTAATCGTGACCGTATTCACATTACCGTCAGCAAAGAACTATGGACTTGACATCCATTCTAATGTGATTCCTCACCAAACTGTGGAATCACATCAGGGCTCAGTTCTTGTTAGGATTTTCAGTTTCTTTAAATCTGGTATTTTGTCTCTACACAAATCTTATTTCTGAGTAAGAACAATAAAGTGATGATGCTCAAAGTAAGACTCAATAAAAGTTTCACACATTTTTTTTTGTTGTCGTCAGTTTACCCATAATTTATTCACTATTTCAGCATTTTAGAAATCTGTAAGAAAAACTATATAATTTATTATATAAAAAGTTGCAATACCCTTCCTCGATTAGTTAATTCCCCAGCCATCTTAAAGTCCAATTAAAACAGTCGTAAGTAAATAAGTTACCAAAGTCCAATAGAAGAGATGTCAGAAAAGACAACAGAGTTTATTATTTGTCAAAACAATATATGCAAGATACGACTCTTTCTTTCATGAATCTCTCTAACTCAGTTAATCTTAGTTTTTATTCTAAGAAATAGTCTTACTTTTCCAAATCACTAGTTCTGATTCCCACTCTTCTTTTTATGGCAGATTAAACTCTTATTATTCTAACTAAGAGTCCATTCTAGCTAACTTCTATCCAATCGATTGATTCACTCTAATCTACAAATATCTATTGGAGTGTCTTTATTTTCTATCTCCCTTTTTTCCCATTCAATTCTATTTCGCTCGTATATCATTATCTCTACCTTAATTCATTTCTCTTTTTATCTGCAACTAATTTACCTGATCACGGTGTATTTGGGTTGCAAAGGAGTTGTTATTTTATACAATTCAAGTTTCCAAAAGATATCCGAGATAAGTGAAGAGAAAATCGCGAATAGCCCAAAGTCACAAAATTAATTTTTAAATAGCTGAGTGACCTTTGGCCTATCCTGTACTACATTAATCATCCATACATTTGATTTTCAACAAAAGTGTACAAATTAAAACTGAACCATTAAGTCTTAAAGCTAAACTAACTTCAATTTATTAAATCTTTAGAGCTCCCAGCTTGCTAAAGAAAATATCGAAACTCTTATTCTTGAGCAAATACGTATGCTGCGCTTTCCTTTTTAACTATAAGCTCACTAGAATTTCTTATATAATATACTTTTTCCCCAATACCTTCAAATTGTTTGGGAAGAGTAAAACAGTAAATTTAAAATCAAGATCTGTAAGCCCTACATATGAAAGTTAATATTTAAATTTGAATTTGAAAAATCTTTAATTTGGAATTTGTTGAAATTCATTAAAATATAGCTCTGTTATGCAATTTCTATTAATTTTCATTAATAGTCGGATATAGTGCTTCTTTTTTGCTTGAATAAAATTTATTTAATAGAAAATCTCTCTACACATGGAAATTATTTAGCTTTCTTTGTAAAAAAAAAATTAAATCGTTTGAACTTAAATGAAATCCCTTCATTTTTTCTGTAATCTTAAGTATGCTAAAGCCTCCTAAAGTTAGTTTATTCATTCCAACGTTGAATTACTAATCATACATCACTCAGGAAATAAGAAAAATAAGACTCAGTATGTTGAAGTTAGACTTACGTACTGCAGACCTACGTTGAAAGATAGGACATCAAGGATCATGTATTTAGTTCATTGTTTGAGATCTTGAAGAAACAATTCACAAACAATTTTTAAAATTTCTTAACTCAAAAGCAATTAACAGAATCATTCTAACTTTCTGTAGCTATAAAATGATATTTTTAGCTGTATAATTAACTGTACGTTATAATTTACTTAAACAAACGCAATTAATTTTTCTTAAATATTTTTTTTTTATTTCACCTTGAGTATAAAACTCGATAAATATAAATAGAAATTGTATCTTTAGTCGAAATTATAGTCGTTACACCCTTTTAACATCAACATACTTGTTAAGTTGACAACTCAATAACTCAAAATTTGTAACATTTTCCTTGAAATTCAAGGTATAAGGTATCCTATGGTTTAAAATAGTAGTTCCCGAAGGAGCGGTATTCCCCACTGGAGGGCGTTGAACAAAAATTCTGAGGGAGTAATTTTGGTCCGAGGCTAATTTAGGAGACATTAGCATAAAACCATCATTTAAACTTCGCATAAAATAAATGTTTAAACTGTGCATAAAATAAGCTTACTTTTTCTTTTTGAAAGTATTGAAGAAGTCATCTGAGTTTGGAACCTAATTTTTTAACATAACACGAATACAGCCTTAAATTATTTCAGAATATTTCACTTTCATACTTCATTTAGTAGTACTTTAGTATAATTTATTAATGTAGCAATAATTCATATTTTACTCGTACAGGGTGCCACAAGAGATGATAAATCTTTGATCAGAATTGTTGTAAGCCGCTGTGAAATCGACATGGTGTTTATCAAAACCGAATATCAGAAGAGGTTCAAAGAATCTCTAGAAGATGCTATTCAGGTAACTGAATTCATTAATGATATACACATTAACTGAATTTTATGTGGATTTTACTTTACCTGAATCATTTACGATATCATATAGTTTTGAGCAGTTGATTTTTAAGAGGGTTTTAAATGATTTTTCGCATCTTAAAAAGCTTTTTCAATTCCCGTTTCTTTAACAAGAGCCTTATTCTAGCTTAATAATATTTTTAAAAAAAATCACTAAAATAGTTTTAAGAAATTACGAAATTAGTTACATTTATTATTATAAATAGTGTTTTCTTATAGGTTTTGCCCTTAGCAACGATATATCATAAATATTTGTTTTTACAATTTACTTTGTTTTGATCAGCCCGATTAGAAGTAGTTGAAACTTTAGTTATTAAAACTAATATTTATTTGTTATCTTGAGAAAGTGACTGGCATTGATGTTTTTATAAATTAATTTCATGCGTATAAATATAAGGTGCTCCATAAAGTAGCCGGATTAATGCTATAAAAACTTTTATTTTTTATTCTTCTCAATATTTTAATGTTATTCCCGTCAATATACAATCCCCCCCCCTCTCAATCCATGCACTATTCCATAAACATTTTCTATTGGACAAAGCAGTGTTGAAAGTCATTTTCTGAAAGCATATTCATGATCTTCGTCACTTTTTCTTTTCCGGCTTCCTCTGTCTCAAATATCGTTCCTTTCAATGCTGCTTTACCTTGGGAAATAGCAAAATGTCATATGGGGTAAGGTCAAGCGAATACAGTGGATATTCCATAACAAGAATTTTAAATTTGCCCCCAAACGTCTTAACAAACAATGAAGCGTTGACGGGGGGATTTGCTGATAAAGAATTCATGGCTTCTTTTCCCACAATTCGCTTAAAATCTTCCGAACAGGCTCTTTGCAGATTTCTATGATTTCAGCACCATCTTCAATATTCAACTATAGAAAACTTCTTTTATCTTTTTAACTAATAAACTTCCCCTTCTGATTTGTTATAGACACGCACTTTCTTTACTTTACTCACTAATAATAAACTTCTAATTCATAATAATTTTTTTTTCGTTCTTTTAAATTCTGCCCCGTTGCCTTGGTGATTTACGAAATTTTTCTAATTAACATAATTGATACCCTCCACGAATTTTTCAACTTAACTGTTGTCTTAAATTATAAGAAAAAGAACAAGTCTGGTTGATCAACAACAACAATAATTTATTGAGTACTATCTTTATCGCATTGCTATGCGATCCCTATTCGATCGCTTACACCCTGAGAATCTCTGAGTTTGAATTTGCTCTGCTAGGAGTATGGTTCTGATCTGAAGGGATTGTGTAAATGACAACTTACACTCGCCCCTTTACAAAACGCCCACTACATACTGGCTCTAAACACTAGAGATAACATAAGCAACGGTCTTTTAGGATCAAAACACTAATTTTTTTCAATGTTTTTGTTCGTCCTTTATATAGGTCGTCCTGGACACGGACCGTCTTCAATCTTTTCTCTTTTCTCATCTCCCTTTGAACCTTTTAAACCACTCAGAAGTATTAGTGAGTGATAAACAGTACACATACTCCTAATAACACAGTATGCTTCTTTTGATAAATAATGAGTTTCTTTGATGAATTTTTGAATTTCAGAAGAAAAATAGCATCCCCTTTTAAAACATTTAAAAAAAATTTCCGACGGGCTGCAGTACGCATCGCACTAGTAGATGTTGTCCATCAAGTGATGCTGTAACTATATATTTATTAATTGTGGGGCACACTCATCGACTCCGCTTGATAACTAAAGCGTTATTTATAAGAGTATCGTAACAATTTAATTACTACTAAAAATTACCAAGATATATCCGAATAAAATTTGTTTTCCATATTAATGGATCTTAATGTACGTTATGTTGTAAATTACAGCCATTCATGTTGATTTGTTTGGTTTCAAAAAGCCGTTGATTGAAGTAACTCTCGCTATGGAGAAGGTAGTGTTCAATCTGCTTACTTCCACAATGACCCCCTTCGATAGGTCGAGATATGTTGGAAGACATGTTTAACTTTAGATGGTTGATTATGTAGATAAGTCTTAGAAATATATATAATAGACAAAAATTAACTTTCAATTTCATTTATTTTAGTAATAATCAAAACCTTTCAATATCCTAGATAACAATTAAAACTTTACAATACTGCAGATTACTTCAATCTACGACTTCCAGATGCCAAGGAAATCAACATTAATAGCTGTGATTTACAACATTATGTATATAAAGATCAATTTAATATACTATATAAATTTTTATCCAGATATCTTGATTATTTCTTAGTAATAATCAAAACTTCGTGATATCCTTTCGTACCGATCATCAGACAGCTTGGTAACCGGTCTCGAACTACTCCTCCACCTGTTAGGAATTATTTCCATAATCAAGAAACTATCGACTAATCAATGCCAAAGAAAAGAGTGGCATGTTTGGTTAACTTTCTTGCTTCACTACGTCCGACTGCAATTTAGTGCTTACCGACTGTCATTCGTGTTCTTTCAGTCATGTAACACGAATATCAAAAATAATTCTGGAAAAATTGAAAGAACTCCGTGTCAGCAATTAAATGCACTTTCTTGAAACCCTTTAGAATGCTTCTTCAACTACTGATTAATTTTCATATATCAGGGCAGTCATATCGTGATTGGCTCTAGCGTACGATATTTGCATATTACAACTTTATTCGTAGATTTTTAAGACACTCAAACTCAAATATACCTTTTAAAAATGAAAATTTGCATTTGGTGCTAAATTTTTGGTGGCTAGTGTAATACTAATTGCATACTTTTTTAGTAATGTTATATAAGATGATTTTAAAAGTTTTAATTGTGTAGTATTCGAATATTAATGAGAAATAAGTTTTTTCTTTCAATATAAGCTTTAATGCTAATAAATGTGCGATACAGAATAAATGTTTTTCATATAAGTAAAAAGGCAGTTTTTTGATTAATATTTATATTAACATAATATTTGCAAGCAAATTAGTAAAATTAAAAGCTTTAAACTGAGCTTTTTTTTGCCTTTTTATATTGAAGATTTTAGTAATATAACTGCCGAAGATTTTAGTAATATAACTGCCGAAGATTAATTATAAGGTTTTAGTTTCAAATTTCTTATTTTTGGAAATGCTTATATTTCTTCTTTCAAATTTAGGGTGAAGAGCCAGAAAATTATGAAAAACTTCTGGTCGCTCTTGTAACTTTAGATAAATAAATTCAAATGGATGAACAAGTAAGTTGATTATCTAACTCATTCCTCAATACATTTTCAATACCTTAGTTAATGTGTAATATAAATATTATTGAAAATATGTAAATAATATCTCATTTATATATATTCATTGTCTGGCAAAAGCTCTAGAAAAATAATCTTACCAATCATTTAACATTATTCTAATTTTAAAATATCTGTTTTTAAGTATTTAAGGTGAAGCTATTAAATAACGAGACTGACGCTGCAAAATATTTTTTCTTACCTCATACATATTTATTTATCATCGTCTTCTATGTACACCTCTCCCCTATTCCTACAATTCTCCGTGCGAATCTTCCTTTGTTCCAAACAGTGCTGGAAGTCTCTTTCTGTCAGCTTCTCTAGAATGCGTACGGTTTTTACTGTCACAGCTTCAAGGAACTTAAATCTTGTTCTTTTTAATGTAGATTTCGCTTAGGAAACAGATAGAAGTCGCATGGCTCAAGAACCGGCGAATAAGGTGGATGGTCTAACACCGGAATGTTGTATTTGGCTGGAAACCCCTTGACAGACAATGCGGAATGACTCGTCCTTTCTCAATTCGGGTCGTTTATTCCTTATACTTTCACAGAGTTTGGCAAAAACATGAAAGTCGATTAATAGTTTGAACTTCAGGAACCCAGGGGAGGGTCACAATCCCGTGAATATCGAAAAAACTAATCGACATTGCTTTAAATTTTGATTTGTTCATTCGAGCGTTTTCTCTCGGTGAAGATGGGCTCTCCCAGTGCATGGATTGGCACTTCGCTTCAGGATCATAAATAGAAAACCATGTTTCGTCACACATTATTATCCTCTCCAATAAGTTTGGGTCATTTTTAATGGCATTCAAAGTGTCAGTACAAAATTTTTTAAGAGCTTCTTGTTGTTCAAACGCGAGAATTTTTGGCACACACATTTTGCATGTTAAAATTGTTGTGTAAAATCTGTCGCATGGATTCTTTGTCGATTTTGACAGTCTCAGCAACCGCACGAATACTCAACCGACGGTCAGATAGAACCAGATTAAATATTTATCTGTGCACAGCTGTAAAACATGGATTTTACCCTTTCGCTTCAATTCATTCGAAAAAAAAACCGTAAGTCATACTTCTCAGACATACTTAAAAAGACGTATCGATATCGTAAAGAAGAATACACAAGTTTGATATAGATTTCCAGGGGTATATAAGCTTTGCAACTTTTAAATCTCCGAATCTGGCAGATTTTTAACATTGCTTCGACTTAACTTTGCCCAGAACAGCATATTTTATGATATTAACGGAGAAAATTTACATAACAACTTAAAAGGGAAAAAAAAAAAAAAACAATGAAAAAAAAACCATTTAGCTTAAGAAGTTTATTATTAGAAAATTAAGTTCAGTATAGTAGCACAATATTGGTGGATAGACAGGAGAGGGTGTGTTTTAACTTATGCTCCAGCCAATGAGGTAGCAGGGTATCATATCAGTGGTTTCGAAGAAGGACTAAAATTATATATTATGAAGGATATTTCGTGACCTTTTAATTTCGGGATCAGGATTACTATTTAGAACGTCTTTTAATAATCTATAGTAGCTTTGAGATGTTCTCAAAGAATTCAAATGCAATTTTTGAGAGGTAGTTCTGATACAAGGGAAATTAATTTCATTATAGAAGATCAGCATTTCTCATGTTCCAGTTAACATTAAAGATTTATCTATCAATATGTTTTTGGGATCTTTCTTGTTTTATTGATATGAGTTTTGCTGCGAAACTCCAAACAAGGCAGACATAAATTAGAATGGGTATAAGAATCAGAGTGTAGATAGGCATTTGGATTTTCTAGGCATTTCGAATCCCAAGCAATTAAGAGGTAAAATTGACAGACTGTAGCTAGGAGTTTTTTTTTAATATGTGTAATATGTTAGGAGAAGGTATTTTTTTATCTAGTATCACTCAAAGGTATTTGATGTGCTGAGATCAGGGGATTTTTTAATTTTGAATGAAGATATCTGGATTAATTCTTTTGGTTATTGTTTGAGAAAAAGACAGCTTCTGTTTTACTGGCATTAATTACGATTACCCATTTAGAAAGCCATCTTTCGAGTTAAGAGATGTGATTATTAAGTGTAAATTTAATGCCGACTAGATCTGATATTTGTGCCAGAATCGCAGTGTCATCTGCATACACGCAGGTGATAGTATTATATATTTTGGGATTTCATTCACTAATAAATTGAAAAGGGTTCGGACGGAGGATAGATTCCTGTGGGAAGAACAACGAAAGGTTTGAAAAAAAGGATTAAATTGCTAATGGGATTTTTAAAGTATTGTATGCTGTTTTTCAAAAATCTTCTGCCACTTTTTACGAATAGCAGTCAACATCATTACACACCTGATCTATGGTGATGTTTCCCCAAACAAAAGCTACCAGGATTGCCAAAAACTAATCCGCCTTATTGAAATCATTATCGTACCCAAACCCTGCCAGTAGCTAAGAGAGATCCAATACTTCCCTTTAACCAATTTGTGAGTTAATTTTCTTTAGATTTCTTCCTTTCTATTGTTTGCAAAATATTTCAGCTTCTAGTAAAATATGTAAAAGAAAAATTATAGAAAATAATGTGGCAATACACACATACATGTAGTACATTTTCCGAATTTCTTTTTAAATACTCAAACGAATTTCCAAATAATTTCTGTCAAGCACGAACATTTACTTATAATTTTAGTTATCATTGTAAATATAATTCCTATAATATCGTTATTTCCTTTTTGTCTTTTTCAGGCTTTCTGTCTATGTGCTAAATATATATTTTGGATAAAAACATTAACAATACGCTTGTATGAAAAATCCAGTTTTTTTCCTTTTCATGTAGTTGTGGAAATGGACATTATGCTGATCGTTTATGGAGAGCAATTCAACTATGTAGAATTTTAATTGCTTTTAGGTTATGTTGTACTTAGAAGATACGACTGAGTCATAAATGTTTATCAATACTTTCATTCTTTTTATCAATTTTGTTATCGTCTATGACAGTATTGTTTGTTTATATATTTACTACTTCTTCAGAAGTGTGTCTTATAAAAATATTTGAAAAACATGAAGATATTTTATCAAAATCCAAAATTTAATACTTTATTATTCCAACTACTCATATATTTATGTTCTCCCTCCCCCTCAATATTCTTTTGAAAGTTAACTTAACAAATCATCATTATTGATTTAAGCAATAAAAACAATGAAAAAAATGTAATTAGATGTTTTGCCATAAGTTAAAATTGTATTTTTACTCTCTCTAATATGGGCAAATAAAAAAGTTAATTTCTTAACATAAATTCTAGAAACTCAAAAAGTTTTTTTTTAAATGAAATCAACAGTTAATAATTTTTAAGCCAAAAACAGGATCTCAATAAACATGTATTGTACTTAATTGTCTCAAGCAATACAATTTCCTTCAACTTTGTTTCAAGAGTGTAAGAAATCGAACTATGTGTACAACATGTTATTAGGACAATATTTTCGAACAGAACGAACTTATGGGATTATAGAATAGGGTTAATTTATTCTTCACCCCCCCTTCCCTAAGTTTCACTACGTAAAACTGCCTTAGAACGTATGATGTTTGAATTGTTGACGAAAGCACATAGCACTAATTTAGTTCTGCTCGTGATATTAATTTTCAACTTGCAAACATTCATCACTATATACAAGAAAGACTACTCACAGAATCATCTCTTTAATGACGATTTAGAATTAATTAAATACTACTCGAACGTCTCTCCAGATGTCTTACTCATTACCGAATTAATTAACAATTCAGATACACCTTCAAAATTCTTGTCGAGCAACACAGGTAATTAGCTCTCTATTCAGCTCATTGTTCTACTTACTTCACTTCAAATCTGAAAACAAATCTTCACTTCAGTTCATTTATGCGGAATGAAGCAAAAATTAGAAGGTTGGTGGCTGGATGGATTACGTATTGGCTTTGTGACTGCTTAAAAAAGTTAATAGCATTAAAAATTATTATAATAACGTCGAGAGCTGACGTTAACAGCAATGTAGAAAAACGTAACAGGAATAAAAAGAGAGTGATTCTAAACTTTATTTGAGTTATATATATATAATAATAATAATAATAATAATTTAAGAGCTACGTAAAAACAATTGCCAAATGTCTCAAAATATGTAAAACTTTGCTTGAATAAATATCCATTTAAGATTTTGGTTTTTATTTGTTATGAAAGGCTACTTAAAAATTCCTTTTAAAAATCTAAAAATGGACCTTTTAAATTCTGCTAAATATTGAGAATAAAACTTCTCTGGTTTTATTTCAGTTTAAGCACGGCTCAGAATATTAAAAATATATTCAATTGTATTATGATTTCCTTAACATACGATGAATTTTAAAAATTTAGAATTTAGTGATGTGATTCGAATGGTAAAAATGGCCGATATACCACGAACAAAATTTGAATAATGTTGGAAATATTTATATTTTTCTTTCTCATAATATTTTTAATTCTTGAAGCATACGAAACTTATAGAAAATGTTAGAAAATGTAGTGTTTGGTGAAATATTATTGTGTAATTTGAATATGTGTATTTATGTGTATTTAATGTATTTATTGTACTAACAATAAAAGTATCTTTCAAATGAGTCAGAATTGTTTTTCCTTCAATTTTGTGTATTAAATAACAATCAATACAACTATGTACTTCTCACTGATATCAACTGGACGTTCAAAAAAAGTACAATGAGCCTTTAAGCAAATTTTCGCAGGTAAGATGGATATTTATAGGGAGTATGAGTTGTATGGGAATAAAATTTTATTGCTGTCTTGTTTCAATGAAGACAATCGGGCGATAGCAGTAAAAAATTTTAATCGTTTTCTGAAATCTAAAAAAAAAAAAAAAAATGACAGGGATTTTTTGAAAAAAGTACATTCATTTTTAATTCCTTATAACTATTGTAACAAAAAATGTGGGGAAAAACTGAATATTGCTTGATGGACAAGTTTTCTTTATTTCATTGCTACAACTCGCGTTTTGAGTCTCTAAATGAACGTGATTACAACTAGATTTTTTTATTTACTACACATATTAATTGCCCTATTTCGAGAAACATTCCAAAATTTAGAACCATTCCAAACCCTTAACTCAAAACGTCTTAACAGGTCAATTGAAAAGTCCCCGGCCTGACACATAGATGGCGCTACTAGAATTAAATCCATAGGTTTTTTAGTTAGCCCTAACTCTCGAAAGATGCATATAAATTTGACAGCTGTCGGATCATTAGTTTGTGAATTATAGCATTTTGAGTGAAGCAACTTTTGTTATTGTGAAAAAAATGGATAAAAAGGAATTTCGCATGTTGATAAAATATTGCTTTTTGAAGGAAAAAAATACAGTTGAAGCAAAAACTTGGCTTGATGCCGAGTTTCCGGACACTGCCCCAGGAAAATCAACCATCAAGGATTGGTATGCTAAGTTTAGACGTGGTGAAATGAGCACCGAAGACGGTGAACGCCCAAAAGAGGTTGTTAACGACGAAAACATTAAAAAAATCCACAAAATGATTTTGAATGACCGTCAATTGAAATTGAATGAAATAGCAGACACTCTAAAGATATCAACTGAACGTGTACATCATATCATTCATGAATATTTGGGTATGAGAAAGCTCTGTGCAAAGTTGTTGCCGCGCGAGCTCACTTTTGACCAAAAACAACGACGAGTTGATGATTCGGAGCAATGTTTGAAGATGATCAAGCATAATAAACCCGAGTTTTTGCGTCGATATGTGACAATGGATGAAACATGGCTCCATCATTTCACTCCGAAATCCAATCGACAGTCATCCGAGTGGACTGCACACGATGAACCCGCTCCAAAGCGTGGGAAAACGCAACAGTCGGCTGGCAAGGTTATGGCGTCTGTATTTTGGGATGCGCATGGAATAATTTTCATTGACTCCCTTGAAAAAGGAAGGACCATCAACAGCGACTATTACATAGCGTTATTGGACCGTTTGAAGGACGAAATCGCCGAAAAACGGCCGCATTTGAAGAAAAAGAAAGTGCTGCTTCACCAAGACAATGCACCGTGTCACAAGTCAGTGAAAACGATGGCAAAAATCCATGAACTGGGCTTCGAATTGCTTACTCATCCACCGTAATCTCCAGATCTGGCCCCCAGCGTCTATTTCCTGTTCTCAGATCTCAAAAGAATGCTCGCTGGGAAGAAATTTTCGTCGAATGAAGAGGTGATCGCCGAAACTGAGGCCTATTTTGAAGCAAAGGGCAAATCGTACTACAAAAATGGTATCGAAAAGTTGGAAGGTCGCTATAATCAGTGTATCACCCTTGAAGGGAATTATGTTGGATAAAAAAAACTAATTTTGCCAAAAAAAATGTGTTTTACTATGGTAGGCCGGGGACGTTTTAATTGACCTGTTATTTGGAGCTTTACCAAGATATTTTGAACTTCAAA